>JAPYZR010001491.1:0-23277 GCA_030522945.1 Trichopria nigra
AATTATAAAAACGTTATAAAGTTTACGAAAGATGGACTGAGCGGCTGCGGCCGTAGGCCGCAGTCGCGAAGTATATTGAATTATTGAGGCCCGAAGGGAAGCGAGCGAAGCGAGCCGGGGGTCCAGGGGGCAGAGCCCCTTGGTGGGGTTGGCGGCCGGAGGCCGCAGGGGCAAAGCCCCTAGTTTTTCATTGATTTTCGATAATATTTTTTAATAAACGTTTGGCTTCGTCTATTTTTAATCTCTTTTTCTTTTATCAATTTAATTATTATTTTGTTATATATTTAATTTCAATATTCTTTCTTTATTAACTCGAACTTTAGATGTCATATTTAGTCGACAAATATTCCAAATTATAAATACTGATAAAAAATAATCATAGTCCATGATAATCAACAAAAACTGAGATGTAGTTAGATAAAATCAGTGAGGAAATTACTACGTTGAACACTCAATTACAGACTTGTAAGCCGAAAAAAATGAATCAATTATTTTCTAGTTATCAATCTATAAAGTTTCGTAATATTCATTACCATTGACATGATGGTATCTCGGGACGGTACCCTAAAAAATAATAAAATTTTTCTGCTATGACGTACACAGGAAACGTTTAACGACTAAAGTTTATAAAAATCGAGACGTTCATATCTAACGGTTTTTGAGGTCGGTCTTACGGATGGAGTAAACAAAATTTTCGATAAATGTTTTTCTGAAAAAACGCAATTTTTAGGTATGATTCTTATTTTTTCAAATGCAATTTTCACTATATGATACCAGATTCTGGTCGTCTTCTAAACTATTAGGTATACACGTTCTAAAAATGTGCTTAACCTCCAAAATATATGCTTATGCATATTTTTATTTTATTAATTTACATTCTTAAATGACGTCTCAATACCAGGCGTCTTTCTACATTTAGGAATTTCCTACTTTTTTAGATTTTTTATGTTTCGTCGTAGTTTAATCGTACAAAAAAAAAGTGATTTAATGCTATGTCACTTATAAGTAAGTTAAATATCGTAGTGTTAGTGTTATATATTAATCTGAGGTCAGTATTTCTAAATTCAAAATGGCGTCTCTAATATGGAGGAAAAACATTTCAAAATATCCAAAATCCAACAATTTTAAATTACTTAAATCCTCGTATCTTTCACCTATTTTTTTCTAACGTGCGTACGTGATAAAAACAGCAAAATTAAGTTTTCAAATTCTAAAATCAATCCCTTAAAAAGTGATTTAAACTATTTTTCCAAGCGTCAATGCTCGTAACATTTTATTGTAATCATTAACTGAAGTACGTCACGTAATCAGAATATTATGCACTAGTTCCTCATTATCATCATAAAGTATACGTTCCTCGTTTTCTTAGAGTGCAACACTGTGAATGTATTTTTCATATTTTACATTCTCAGAACCAGTTTTCAGATCACCCGGAAGAGCTGTGCGTTCAAAAAAGTACGCGCCATTTTTGTTTTTAAATGCTACTATACATTGTTAATTGTAGGGTGACATCATTCACAAAATCATTCACAAAAACAGTAACGTTACGAATGCTCATTCAATGTATCTAATTTCATTGTTATGTTCGCTAATTGTTAGTGATTCATTAGCAAAATCACTAAGTAATCTTCATCCTTACGTTTATTTAGGACGGATTCTGAGGGATATATAATTATATAACGGAATATTCCAACCGATATTATCTTCTGCTTTACAAGCCAGTAGGACATCAAAATGCAATGAAATTTCTTATAACGTTGGATATTTTATTATTGGCAGCTGTTTTTGCTCAACATTTCGTGCGTAATCTGATTCGAACACGGTAACGATGACATTGCTTATAACAATTTGATTAAACCTGCTACGATGGATTAATCCAAAAATCGAATCCCACGAGAAAATCGATAAATGTCTGACCACATTATTCAGCATTAGAATATTCCAAATAAAAGTTGGTTTTTGCTTTTCGACATGAAAGTGAAATAATTAATTTATTAGGCGCCGTTCGAACTTTAAGTAGTAAAAGTCTTATGCACTGAATTCATTTTTACTGAACATGAAACTTACCTATAAAATAAAACTTCATTAGGCCACATAAGATTCCTTCAACATTAAAATACAGACATACAAGGATCTCGTTTATTACGATTGTCTGTCCCTAGTAGAAATCTGTCCAGTTTTCTGTTACATTGCCCAGTTTTCCTATACCTATAACATGGACTGGACAGAAACTAGCCAAAAACTGGACGCATTTGATTTTAATATAATCCAATTACAGATTTTCACATCGATCAAAAATTAAGAAATAGTAACTGATCAACGTAAAAATAATATATACAGGGTGTCGCAGAACTGGCGGATAAAATATCAGGAGGCGATTCTTCATGAAATTTGAAATCAAAAAGTCCTGTACCAAAATTCGATTCAACTCATAGAATTTGAATGGCGAGCAATTGAAGTTTAGAAACAAAAATTACTGTTTTTGCAATAACGCGGCTCATTTTAAGCCTATATTAACGAGTGAGGGCGTATTTTAAACATTCTTTTAAGCCCAACAATTCCCATTTAAGAGAATATTATCTGAGATGAATATTTCGCTAGTTATGGCCTAATATAATTGCCTTTTTTGCGGTTTTTCGCATCTAACTCATTCCGGTAAATAGCTAGCGAAATATCATATAAACAAAGCTGTAGAGCTTGAAAGGCGAAGAATTGCCTCCTGAACTTTTATCCGCCAGTTCTGGGACACCCCGTATATCTATATATACAAACAAGCGGTCAAGAGAGAGAAAGATATTACTTTCGAAAACAGACACTGACTACATTGATGCTGATAGTATCACGCAGTATAGAAGTCGGTGTAAAAATTATCGAAAGGTATTGATCGATAATCGGTGCAGTTCCACTGAGAAACTCGTTTGTGAAGTCTCAATCCGCGAACATCACTTCGTCTGATGCAGCACGACTCTCTCTTCGTGAAACCCGTAAACTGATGACTTCATTTCCGTAGCAATGTAATTGATTATTAATCATGTTGAAGTGATACTCGCTTTATGATTGACTTTCCACTTCTTTAAAGTGGAGCATTTCTTAATTGAAAATTCTGTCTATAAATAATTTAGAGTAAATATGTACCATGATACCATGATGGATCCACGTTTCCATAAAACTTACTTTTTATTCAATTTCAGTATATTAGCGTGGATGTTTTTTCACTCCGAGCCAATTAGAAAGATCGGTTCTGAAAATTTACTCGATGTTTTGCATAACTGGCAAGAGGAATTATGATAATAAATGGAAAATTGTAGAATTACATTAATCAGACGAATAATGAAATGTAATTACGTAAAATTAAAATATAAAATGCGTCGATTTCTCATTGGTGGATCGATTCGCGGGATTGCGCCATCAATGGGACATCTGTAATTTTATGACTTGAAAGTAGTAGGAAATTAATTAAAATGAAAAAATATTTTACAAATGAAAGAAAATATTAAGAAGCGATTAAAACAAACAAAAATTACATTTTTCATGAAATTAGATACGTAACATACTTACAGGAATGAACCGTTTGATAATGATCAACAATAAGTGCTGACAAAGAACAATAGTAAAAAACAAACAATTATCAAAATCAAGAAAGAACAATTGAAGAACTATATATATATATATATATATATGTACAATTTATGGCAAAACTTTAATCGTTTAAAAAAATCTGGTGCACACTTCAAGTTGTTACTTAATATTTTGAAATTTAAATTTATACGTCTATAATACGGTATTTTATGTATGATATTTAAACGTTTAATAAATGCTTAGCATTATATTCGTCTGAAAGGAAAAGAAATATGATTGATATTAATTTTTTTTAATATTGAAGACAGCATGGCGAAAAAATCGTTGAAAGACAAATTACCTTATTTTTTAATGTCTATAATCGTATATTTTTAACGATTTGCATTTTCAATAAGACAAACATAATGCCGTTTGCTTATCAGATACATCAGTTACTCATTTAACCCTCAACTGCCATTCTTGTCCTCCTTAACGGTGCCGCCTCTTTCGGTCAGCATGAATAATAAAGATGAAAAGATTGAATATTCCAAGCAATAACATCGTTCCATGTGACAGAAAAGAAAACTAAGAAAGTAATGATTAATTCTCGGTTGTCGCAGCTTTTCACCAAAACACGACTGCCACAACGGGACTAACCTACTTGATTTTTAAAGTATTTCCTGTTTAAAACCAATGTAATTTATAATATTCTTCATTACTATACTGTCTACATTTTTTTTTTTTTTTTTGAGTGAAATTGAGCGACGCTTCTAATCAATTTTTCACTTTTTTTTAAATGAATCGGAGAATTGTCCACGAAGAATGAAATACGCCTCGTAAAAGAGTGTAAAACGCACTGTTTTGAAAGAGTTGCTCGATTTTCACTTCATTTATCCAATTTGGAACTTTGACTCCAAGGAAAAGTATGTATTATTTCTGTACAACAATTTTTAGAAGATAGCACTTAAAAGTGTTCAAATGAAAAAGTACACTTGCTATTCGATTATAAAAAAGACTTTTTACGGCTCCCATATTTTGCTCGTCATTCTGATTCGAGCAAAATTCATTTTCTACGTTTTTTGCTCTAATATTTTACTGAATTTTCCCTCTGATTAGAATGAAAGTTCAATTTTTGAAAGTGGGATTCTAATTTCAAGTGGAATAGCTCAGATTTCATTCACTCCATGGAATTTAATTGCTATCCAAAATTTTATAATAACAAATTCACAAAAGGCATGTAAGAATTTCTTATGACTGAATATGAACCTGTAGCTGGACATCCTAATAAACGTTCCCTATGTCTCTAAACGAGTGTCAAAATTGATTATTTTATACAGTCATATGTTCATGTCCAGTCATTGGTACATTTACCTTAGTTCAATCTATTCGTTTATTTATTTCATACTGAAAAAAAAACAGAGGAATTCAATGAAATAATTTATAATTACAAATGAAAAATCCTGTCTCAAGAAAAATACAATTATTGTATAAAATATCGCACTGGTATCTTGCCAATCTACATTTGCAAGTAACACTTCTAAATTAATTAGTGATTATTTATAATCTTGTCTTCTTTTCCATATTTACATAAGTAAAATTATCTTAACCGGAATTACATAAGGTGTAAAACAAATAAAAAAATCTTCCTTAACGTTTTGAATACTGATGTATTGTAGCTGTTCAGAAATATGTTTATTTCTATAAATAGAAATACAAATATTGTAACAAACTAATTTTCTATATATAATGGTATAACAAATAATTAATCTTTTGAACGACTTTATCCAGTATAAAAGTTAATGTTTAAAATAATCTAATAATTATGTGACATCTCACACGGCTTAAAATATTTTTTCTTTTATTTGTTACAATTTTTTAGAATTTATGACCAATTATATTAAAGAATATAAAAATATAAAAAACACTCTTGAATCGTCAATTTTAATACTTACGTTTAACAATTCTAAGTTTAACAATTCAGTCAGATGTTGCATATAAAGAAATTTCATAACGAAAGTGACAATTGCAAAGTCGATTACGAAAATGTTCGGCCGATTAGTCCGAATTTGTATGCAGACAATTTTGTTGCGAGATTTTGTCGGTAATTGCTGTACTTGAGTTTTTTTGTTTATGCTTGTAGTAAAAAAAATCCTTTCAGGTATAATTGCGAGTATTTATGTACTTGGAATTTTGTCACTATGTATTGACGCAAAATCGCAATAATAAATACACACTTGTTCAGAATTAGTGGGGCGTTTTTTATATATACTCAAAGCTAGCGAAACAGATTTTAATTGCTATTTTATAATTTTATTATTTTATGGTTTAACTTGATACTTCCTAAAGCATAATGTTCGTCAATCATTTTACACAAATTTACAATCTACAAATTTCTAAATTAATTGTTACTCGATTGGACATTGATGTATAAAGATACACTAAGATTAATGTTTTTCCTTCGAATTATTATTTTTAAATATGAATTATAAAAAAAAAATAAAATATAAATCTATAATTTGTTTTAGCCGAATACGTAAAACAATGTTCAAAAAGTGACCCAAATCTGAAGTCTTGTCTGCTTGATGCCGTACACTACCTCCGCCCGTGGTTGGCGACCGGAATCCCAGACATCGACTTACCGACTGTTGAGCCGTTCGAGGTAAGTTGGAAATGTGGAACATAATTTAAATATTACGGATCACCTAAAGCTCTCAAATAGTAAGATAATAATCAATCGTGAAAAACTAAATTAAAACGTGTGTTAAAACTTTTTATAAATTTTCAATTCAGTTTTTGCAGTATAGTAGATTACTACCTTGCCGACTGAGAGCTTCAGAGGGGATAGCCAAACCGGCTCGGTAGATAACGTCAATTCCTAACCTAAAATGCCTAAACCTGAACACTCAAAAATGTTTAGTGCTATTTCGAAATTTTTCTCTCTTAATAGATTTTTTGGACTCTTTTGATAAACATCAAAAGATATTTTTAATAAAGATAATATGAAATCGACAGAAAAACCATTTCTCGATCGTCAGACAAGTAGATTTTTTCCAAATGAACAATTATTTAAAGTATTCTTTTAAATTTAACTTTAATGATTACATATATCTTATAACAACAAAATCTTAACAAATGTCTACATATAAAATTTCATTTTTTTAAGGGGTCCGATATATTTGTGTCGAAAAATAAAAATTATTTTTACGACGACAAATGAGATGAAAATTAATCTCACTTTTCATTAATTAACTCAAATTAATGATATTCTAATAAAGAATAACTAACATTATTTATTAATTTATAATCATTTTTAAGACTTTGCTCGTATTCGTAATTGATAAAAAAAAAATTGTTTCAGATTTCCATTTCAGGAAAACTATTTCTTACACTCGAACGCGTAATTGGTAATACTCGTCAATTTCCAATCGCCCCTTTAGGGTTGCCTTAAAAATTCAATAAAAACCAAAACTGAAACCGATCGACTCAACCCTATACGAGGAGGGGTGCGTGATCTCGCAACATATTGGTGTTCTCGGATCCCCCACGCGTAAGAAAGTTAAACGAAATAATGTCTTTGAATGTATCCCGATAGTATCGCCTAATTGGCAGCCGATAAACGAGAAATGTGTCGAATTCAAACCGACTTTGTAAGATAGAAATCGGTCGCATTCCATAGCACTGGGTGTTCTTTATTCGATCGAAAAGATACCGATCGTCTCTCTAGCTGCCGTTTTATTCACCCCTTGCGTTTCTTTTTTTTTTTTTTTTTTTTTTTTGTTTTTTAACAGATGGACGAAGTGAAACTGTCACTGGCAGGTGCTAGCCCAGAGGGATACACGATTCGCCTTCACGACATATCAGTAAGGGGAGCGAGCAACTACACAGTGTCTGACATCAAGCTTGGTTCGCCCTTCGAAGCCGTCATCCGTATACCGTCCCTTTTCATCGATGCACTCTACTCCAGGTGTGTATACTACGAGAAAAGCGTCCCTTTTTCTTGACAAATCGATCTCACCTTTCGCGGATCTACTTGGCCGTAATTGCGAGACGAAGGGCGTTTTTAAACATAAGTAGCAATTATATACGTTGGCACACGTTGTACTTCAACGTTTTCTTCCTTATCTTGCAAGATTTGTCATACTAAAATTTTGCAATGTTGTATTTAAGAAAATAATATTTTTATTTTATAATTAATAAACATTTAAGATTTAGTTTAAACATTTTCCCAATGAATCGAAATTTTAAATAAACATTTTTAACTTATTTCTTTCATGACTCGAAATTTTGTTTTGTGTGCATTTAAAAATAAGAAGCCACAAATATTTGATAATAATTCGTCTTACGTTAGCACATTTACGTAATTGCATCGAAAACAATAATTTCATTTCGCAACCCCTGGATTGAATACAAACTGCATCCCAACTCAAGTGATAGACAGCAGTCTTTAGCACACCCTAATGATAAAGCGAAGGCATTAACCATCTGTGCTATCTTTAGCACGTGATGTTTGCAACCTTTCATCGTTTCGATGCAACTGAGCATTTCGAACGGTTAATTATATTTGTTATTTGTGTGCAGTTCCGGCGTCTTGATCGTCCTGCGTGCAAGTGGTAACGGCACGTTTCACGCAAGACTTGGAAACGTCAGGGTCCTGGTCAGGGGTATAGTGTCGAGTCAGGTGAAGAATGACAAGACTTATCTACACGTCGATACCCTAGATACGAAATTCAGTGCTCAGACCGCACAGATGAGAGTTGAGAAAATCTTCAAGAACAACCCAATAATCAGTAAGTTTTGTTTCGTTTGTTTGTTTTTTATTCTCTGGATTTAAAACTCTGATAGAAATATTCCATTCATTTTTTTACTACACTCACTGTGTACTATTTGTTTTTTTTTTTTTCTCGATTTATGTATAGAAATATAAAAATATAAAAAATTTATGAATTTAATTGATGATTAATTGCGTACTTTAAATGAAAAAAATATTTCAAAAAAAGCATAATAAGAAATTTTCATCCTTTGAACCCAAATAAAAAATGTATAAAATTTGACCGAAATTATTGTAGAATTATATTTAGAAATTAACTGAAAAACGAAAATAGAATAAAAATAAATTTAATATTGTAAACAAATATCCTAATAAAATCTAAAACCCTTGAAAACACATAATTGTACATTAAATACAATTAAATACAAATGTGAAATAATGAGCCCAGGATAATTTTCTTAAAACAAAATACTCATATATTTCCTAACTGTAAACAAATTCTTCATTATATGAAATCCAAGAAAGTACATAATCCTATTATTTTTTCAGCTGCAGCTATTAACACGCTCCTTCAAGAAAATGGACAATTACTTCTGGAGTTGATGTCACCGCAGTTACAGAAAAAACTGTCCAAGGTTTTTTCAAACATTGTCAATAAACTCTTGCGCCATGTAGCGGTCGAGACTTTCCTCGTTCCATGAGAAAATCAAGAATGAACTCCTAAGACGACAGTCGCCCCATTTTGTTAATTGTTGTGATGCATTTGATGACCGTTCCTAAATTCGAGGAAAAGCACTTTTAACTTTTATAAGCAGTTTTTACACACTTCGAGCAATTACATTTTGTATTTCATTGATATAGGTAATTAATAGATTTGGTGAGAAATTTGTAAAGTCATCTAATTGGTCTTGTTAATATTAAATAAAAAATCATTAATTATACACAGACTAGCCCTTAAAGAAATGTTTAAAAAATAATGATTTTCATCAAGTGTCGAATAGAAATAAGTGAACATTTTTATAAAAATATAAGTGCTCCTCTTCGAATATAGCTTTGAAAATATTTAGTATATTGATTCTCGTATTTAACAGACTAGTTGTAAGTTTTCCACCTCGTACTAAATAAAATTTTTATATCATTTATTCAGTATTTATTATTAATTAATTAAATTAAATGAGTAAAAAAGAAATATTAAAAATGAAATAATAAATTAACTGAAAGAATAAGTGCTTTATATAATTATTAATAGTAAAATGTTTATTAAAATACGATAAACATGTTACTTTTCATTTGATTACATTTTTTTAAATGCGTTTATAATTTTTGCATTGAAGTATAAAAGTTATGTTCAGTACGAGTGAAATAATATCAAGCGCAATGAAAAATCGACTTTATTTTCTACGTTGTGTATGTATTCGTGCTTGGTAAATGCGTAAATTCATGTGTAGTTAAGTAACCGTCTTATATGTTTTATTTATCTTATACAATTATGTTATTTAAATGAAATAGTGTTTTGACGTAATAAAGGAATACAGGGTATTAGAAACAATCGCTCTAAAACGTCTTTTTCAATATTTCGAATTTCTTGTGTCAATATTTCGAAAATGTCTGCATACAATAATGACGTCACGTGAGAACAGTTTTACAATTTACAAATTCTTTGGCATTGTTACATACTTTCGCCGAGTCAGATAAATATTTTTTAATTTAAAAAAACAAAGCAGAGAGTCTCAGGAAAAGAAACATTGAAACAAATCATCTCTACTGAAAATTCTCCTATGGGATCCCATGTGGGAATTTGAGGTGAAATCCCACATACAAAAATGTTGTTATTTTGACTGAAAAAAAGGTTAGGATATTTTCTAGACAATTTTAAACAAGAAATAAACATGTTTTATTATAATAGAAATCCCATTTCAAAATTCCCATCTGGGATTTCTATTATAATAAAACATGTATCTTTCTTGTTTAAAATTGCACATAAAATTTCCTAGAATTTTTTCATACCATAGTATAAATAAAACATAATTTAAAAGTATTTTCAAATTTTGGGCGCTGGAATGGTGATTTTACATAACATATATAATTCATCAACGAAATCCCAGTGAAAATTATGTAATATTAAGTGAAAACTTTTGTAACTAAATTATTTTTCTTTATCTGCTTCGAAAATAATTTGTCCAAAAATTCTCATTTTATTTTAAATGATTTTCACTAGAATTTTTTTACCGATTGTATTATCACCCTTCCAGAGCCTTGATTATGAAAAAAAAAATTTAAATCATTTTTATTTACACTTTTATTATTGCAAAGTCCGGTCGGTAATGTTCTACTTTAGAGCCATCTTAGGGGGGTTCCAAAGTGAAACGACAATTTACGATCGGGTTTTCCGAGATTCCTTCTTTATCGGCTAAACGATAGACACAACTGAAGCGGAACACATATATGTATACATGTAGAGACGAGCTCGCACACATACTCTCGCAACCTAGTCGTTCTATCATTTATTTCATTCCACGAAACAGAACCACAAAATACGAAATACGAGCCGATTTTATTTCCAAAAGTTACGGTTTTTTATTACACCTCGAACGTTATGTTATATGTTATATGTGTATTGATAATGTATATATACATAATTGATAAGTACTAAACGAAATGTGAAAATTACGATAATTTAGCAGCTGGATGGAACACGTTCAAACGGTCACAGGACACTTCACCTTTTGCCATTTCACCTACTCCCATTTCACCCTCTCCCATTTCACCTCCCAGGACGTTTCTCCCTCTGGGCGTTTCAACATCCGGGACGTTTCACCCTCCAGGACGGTTCACCCTCCAGGACGTTTCGCCCGATGAGTCTGTGGCACGTCATCGTTAATCGTCTGAAAACAACTTCATCGTCTGCGACATTTCACCATGTAATCATCAAGCGGCAGTTTTGAGGGGTTGTATGATACTTCACCTTCTGCCATTTCACCTTCTCCCATTTCACCCTCTCCCATTTCACCCTCCGGGAAGGTGAAATGGCAGAAGGTGAAGTGTCCTGTGACCGTTTTGAGGATACTTTCAGGGATAGTGTGTCAGTTGCGAGGACAGGGGCCTATCGTTGTGGTGCATATAAATTTTCGACTAAATGAAACCAATGAGGTCAATGAGGCCAACATAGGATTGTGGACATTATATTAAACTAGTTTCGGGGAAGGAGGGATTGAAACTACCTTTCTTCTTTCTTTCATATATATATATATATATACACCATTCAGAATTGTCTTTTAAGAGGAAATATTTTGTAATTCGGCGGTTTCTGTGGGGACTTTACGTTCGTAAGCATTTGAGGGGCGGGGGAGAGGAGAGAAACAATTTTAAACAAACGACAGGGGGGAGGGGGGTTTCAAATACCCGACAGATCAAAAATCCGAACATAAAAAAAAAACCCGAATTTCAAATCTCCGAATGCACAACTTTCCGATTGTTCACAAAGCTAGGGGCAATTCGCCGACTGGCATTTATACGATAAAGGAATCAATCGAAAGTACAAAATATCGATAATCGAATAACATTTTTACATGGTTGGTAAACGTGTTGATTATTATGGCTAACGAACACGTCCCAAATACACTATAAACGTCCAGGATTATATAAAGACCATTAGAGAAGAAAATGACCTATAGTGGGTGAAACTTCTCGGATAATAAATTTGAAATCAATTTTCGAAAAGTCAAAATGTCGGATCCAATAACGTGGCAAAATTGTAACATCAATTTATTTAAGCGCCAGCTTGGCTGCGCCATTTTGAATTTTTAAAATCTATGTTCAGTTTCGTAATTAGTAACCTGAAAAAAAACTACGAGATCCATCTTATATTTGTCCATTTTCAGCTCAAAGTTTTAGGATAAACCCTAACTGCACAAATCATTTTAGCAAGTTCCTTCTAGCAAACGGTACCATTCTCTAAATTCAGATTTCGAAAGTGTTCGACACGATTGTCACTCGAAGAATCTATGCCGATTAAAAGAATCAAATACTCCACTGCAGCCACGATAATGCAGTTTCAGACGATTTCACAGCACGTAAGGTAAAACTCGTTTCGATTTTTATACAACCAGAAAAGGCATTTACTACCCTTCAAATGTTATTAGATTCTGCTAATAACAGATTTCATGTAATAATAATTCTCTAATAACAGATTTTGCTAATTATAATTCTCTTCTTTTCAACTATAAATTGTATGCGATGTTTGAAAGATGATATACCTGATTTACACTTTTATTTATTTTGCCCCTGAATTTCACTGAAAAAAACATCGTTAATATTAAAAATATCCTTCCTCCGCTCCCTTAGTGCATAATAAACTATATTGTGGAATAGCCAGAGACATACGAAAATGTTATCCATCTTCCTTACAATTTTATTTCTATCTTATGTTTATTTACATCGTTTCGGTCGGGGTCTTCATTTACATTCATGAAAAATATTTTTCTCGACAGACTTTATTTTTCGATGAAGATAATATTCCACACTGTCATTGTTTGTCCGCGGACTTATTGTAATTGAGACTCGAGATGCGAAATGTCTCCGATTTTTTTTTTGCGTTTTAAATGGTGAAACTGATTTTTAATACTTATGGAAATAACTTGGAGAAGGGCATTTTTGCGAGAATGGGATTGACGAAGTCAGTCATGAATAGATCCCACTCTTGTGCAACGAATGGAAGCATGGCTTGGTACAACGGTTGCCAGTATTCATTGATGAAGCTCATTGCGGCTTTATCTGAAAAAAAATGATTTGTTTAATAAAGGTTTTTAACTTATTTGCTTTAAAAATTATCAATTATCAAAATGGCTTTAATCATTTACGTACGTACGTACAGACTAATGGACAAAATTAATTTATTGCATTTTTAGGCTCCTTATAGTCTGAAACGAATGATAACATTTGATGAAAAAATAGGGGGTAATTTTTTTTTTTGTTTGCCAGCGTAACAAAACAATAAAAAAAAGAGACCAAAATATGAATCATAAATGATTTTTATCTAGAATGAATAAACCTTTAATTAATTATAATGTAATCACTAATAAATAAATGAAACAACCTTGCTAAGAATGAATGATATGAATAATGAATGTTGTCAATACAAAACAACATTTCGTAATAATAATAAGAAAAAATTAATTTGAAGAAATATTATTAGCAGAGACAAATTGCAAAAACATGACAAAAGTCTGCAAAATAGTAAAAGCTAAGAATTTTGATAAATAAAAAATGTAGACATAATTAAAAAAAAACTGCAATAATGCTCCGAAAAATTGATAAGAATGACAAAATTCCGCTATACGGCAATAGTGTAAGACACTTTTTAGGTATGATAGGATCTAGATTATATCAAACAAAATAAACGAAGCTATTTGGAGCACGCACAACCTCGTGCAGAAAAAACCGACTAAAATTTATACTATACCAGGAATATTGAACTGTTTTTTTTTTTCTTTCTAATTGTTATATGTATAGCTTTTAATCCTTTTATAATTTTTGTGTATATTTTGTATTATATTGTTATTTTTGAATACCCGAATATATTTGTTAATAATAAAGAAAAAATGATTTAAAAGGAATAACTACTATCGCATTAAAATATAGGAGAATATTATTTTAATATAAGAAAAGAGAAGATGACAAATTTTTATTCAATTCTGATTTAATCATTAAAGAATTTACATATGAACGAAATTGTATGATGATGAAAGCTATAAAATAAAACGTGAATGATACGTGAATGATACGTTTATATTGTTTCTGTCATTGTGTAATATTCCATTTTTTTTATTAGAATTGGTTAAATTATTGACAAATGCGTACATGAAAAACTAAAAGAAAACTGAAAAAAATAAATGAATGAACAAAAGTATCAGAATGTAAAAAATGGAAGTGAATTTGATAAATAACCATTTTCTCAGTTAGATCAATAACAACAAAAGTTGCAGTGGTCGGAAGCAAACTAAATTCACATTTAATTCAATTATGATGAAAATAGAAATGGGCAAAAATTCACAAAACAATTCGCCGACCGCAGAAACAAAAGGGATACAAATAAAAAAAAAATTTTACATACAACTTTTAATAACAAATCTTGAAAAAAAAAGACAAATATTAACAAGGACACTAATAAAAAAAATAAAAAATAACATTTTAATTAAATTCAATTAAATCTCAGATAACTGAGATCAGATATATCATCTATCTTAAATATTTTTGAGTTATATTAAAAAAAAAACTTACTCAGTTCCTGATTTCCATTGAAGAGATCAGCAACGTAAATCTTCATCGATCCGACTTCGGGATACTGTCGGAAGTGCTCGAGCACCCATCTGTCGTCTTTCACTGGTCCTTCCATATCCCACGTAGTTCTGATATTTTCCATACTGATGTTGAAATCACCTGTGGGATATATCGAACGGTCATACATGAATGATCTAATCAATGCGACCCCTACCCAGTCAATTTTGCATGTAATAAGCACCTGTCGATTACGCGAGAAAACCTTCGCTTATCGCATTGTGAACACACACACACACACATGCCACACACATGCGTTTACATATATATATATATATAAATATATATATATACCTATATTTATTTATATATATATATATATATATATATGTACGTCTCTATTTTGTAGCCATCACTGCGCAAATAGTTAGAATCAATAGGAATTTCTAATCGTTGCTTTTTCTTGTTAAATTATTCATATGTCCACTTTTTGTATAACATTTTATTAAAATGTAAATGTATCACTTCGCCTATGACGATGTTTATTGAATCGTTATTTACTAAAGAATTAATGCGAGTATGGCAATATTTGAAGGGAATTTTTCAAAAGTTAGTTTTTGAAATTATACAATAGTTTCCGTTTTAATCCTCAATCTGTTATCAAATCAAGCGCAGAAAATCGTATTAGGAATATGATATATTTTCAACACTCATTTAATTTAAGAAACTTCTAATGCGCCCATTCGTTATTGCTGCCACTACTACTAGTATCGAAGAAACAACTTCTTCAGACAGTTCTCCAATTAGTGAGTAGGAGTAATTGAAACGTTACATTTCTTAAAATATAATTTAATGCTATTCAATATATAAATATTAATAAAAAAAAAAAACAGGAATAAATTATTAAGCTTTAAATTTTTGTAATAGAACATTGAGCCAATGAAAAAATGTATTGTTCACTCTGTCTAAAGCGAAGTTTCAGAGGGAACAAGGTAAATGTCACTGCATACAGAGTGAAATATCGTTTTTAAAGGAGTAAAATGCTCAATACCTTTTTTAAATATTATTCATCTATTTTCTTATATAAGTTTTTCTAAAAAATACATGGGATTTTAGGAAAATTAAACTATTATTAAGACACTTCGTCTGCAATACCAGACCAAAAACAAAAAAATTAGTAACTTGGTTTAATTAAAGTCCTTCAGTAACAGTATTGATTATATTTTTAGAAATATAAAAGTGATAATTATTTAACTGATTACAGTTATTATAATTATATCGTACAACACGATGGAAAATGATTTTAAAAATCTTCACGTTTTAATATTTCTAAGCATAAAAAATATCGAACGTAATACTTTGTAAAAGTATGATTTCTCATATTACACGATTGCCACAGCAAAATGATACCGTCTGACAGTAAAAATGAGCGTGATTAATATGTGATTTATACACAGGAGCATTTTCATACTTGTTTATTTAAAAACTAAATCAATATGTAATCAATATATATATATTTGTTTATGTGTGTGTCTTTATATATGTATTTATACACATGTTTTTACGAGTAAACTGTCTTTTACGAGGACTGTCCTCATAAAAGACTTTTTCGACTTTGTAAAAGATAGTATAATATATATATATTAATTTATCAAGAAAAGATTTGTCGAACTTATGAAGATGTTTTTTCAAAAGAATAAAACTACAGTTTCATGTATAAAGTTTCTCTTGTGACTTCAAATCATAAATTAATTAGTTAAGAAAATTGCAAGTGTGTGTCGAAATAATAATGATTTTTTTTTAATAATGATTTGATTGAATTAATATACGAATCCGTGTCAAGCTAAAGCGTACTTATTATGTTATAAGCATATTAGAATTATCGTGATGAATTACTCTGCAGAATTAATTGTATTAGAATTCAGCCGTAATCAATGAAATTAGACCGTCATCAGGCGACGCTCTGGAACGATTTATTCAGATGTCGTTATGATAATAACATTTCAGAAATGGTAATTGCATTGAAGTGCATTAATATGTCTGGCGTATTGCGGATAATCATGCAGATATTAGAATTTCTAGTTGATTAATGCGAGATTACAATGCATTTGTACAAAAACAAAATAGTCATTTACAAATACATATCTCACCTTTTGAAGCAAATCTAATTTCAGGATTTACATAATAAATCCACCATTATTACCACTTCAATAATGACATATTATTATTATTATTATATTTTTCAATGCTAATCACTATTCAGACTGTCATGAAATATATATAAAATTAAAAATTCTCTGATGACTTTCATCTCTATTCAACACTTGCCAAAATCGTGATTGCCAAAATTTGACATCATTAGAGTAGGAATTAACGAATAGTTTGATTTTCATTTTATTGATTTTGAAGTAAAACTATGAACTACCTGTCATTAAACGTAGAAAGTTTTCTTAATATATATATTTTTTTTTTAAGTGAAACTTACATCCTTAAAAAATTTTCATTTTCAACTCTTACTATGTACAATTACACGATGAAAATTATGTAAAGTAAAATGTATACTCAAGCTTCTATAAAAATACATAAAATTGATTCATCCATGACTCTGATATATTTTGGTGATACTAAAAAATTTGCCTTGAACGATCATTGAACTCAACATACTTATAAAACAATATTTCATAATTTTATCATAATATAAAAACTGTAAGCTATCATAATATAAAATAATCGACTTGGCTCGAAATGACCGATTAAAACGGTCGTAATTACCTTTTCCACCGATCTTGAAAATGCCAACTTCACCGAGCACCTTATAGTCGCCTTCCATAAATATTTTTGGAACTTCAATATCGATCTGCAAATGGAAACGATCTTTGGTATGAACTGGTCTCACAGCCAAGAATTTCGTATTCGCCAAGCCGTACGTCTTAACGTCTTTAACAATGACCGTTCCGTGAATGTCTTCGCCATAATCGAAGGTGCTGGTGGATTTCTCGACAGCAAATGGATCCAGTGGCTGAAGATTTATTTCCGGAATTCCTAAAAGAAATCTGAATTTACTTCAGGAACGAAGAAAACCTAATTTTCTAAACTCTTCCCAAGGAGATCTCATTTCATAATTATCGAGAGACGTTTTTTATTATATCGAAAATGACATTTGTAATACGAGTCTCACCTTTGTACATTTTAGGAATAAAATTACTTTTAACAATAATTAATTAAAAAAAAACAACCATAAATAAATAAACCGAAATGAAATTGTTTTGATAAGCTCACCTTTGATGAACGTCGGCCATGATTCCTGAATGGCGAGCCTCAGGCAAGACGAATAGTCCTCAGAATCCTTTCTGCAGGTTTTCACCGCCCTCGCTGCAAGAGAAAAATGTCAAAATGAAACTGCTTGTTACCGAGCTCCTTTTTCGAATTTCTTGCAAACTTGTCAACCTCACGCGCGTGAGAATTTCGTCACGTTTTAAGAATCTAGATCGCATAAACATAATAATTCAAAAGTGGAATTAAAAATCTCATTCAGGTGAAATATAAACATTTGCGCAGTTTATCCCTCTCTGCGAATGCATTCGATATTATATCTATTTACTATTTATTATGCAAATTCGCACTTCACTCCGCGCTAAGATAAAACCGGTCTTGGTGCCGTTTAACGAAATGAGCTAATGAGTAATAACGCATTTTGAGGTCGCCTGAGATCATTCGAGGTCGTATATGTACATTGTCGCTTTTTCTCAGTTTATCGGTTAATCGCTCGTGTCATTGCTAAGGATCATATGTGCTATCCTTAACCTCCTATCCATACAACTGCGTCTCGGGTGATTAACCGAGAAAAAAGCATCGTCCTTTAAGAAGCGAGAAAAAAGGTGATATAATAATTGTAACGTTATGTCCATTATTTTTTTTTTTAAGACCTGCACTAAAGTGTTTTGAAAAATAACCTTTAAGACGAGCGAAACAATTTTTTCATGTATTTTAATTTAAAAATGGCACTTTTAATTGCATCCATCAATTCCGATAGTCATTGAAATACCGATCATCAAGTTGGCGCGACGTTCATGGTAACATGTGTAAGAACAATCCACCGATTCGTTACATTCACTTAAACTGAAGGCAGTATATATTGATCGATCGCGACATTAAAAAAGCTGCTGAAGCTAATCGTGATTTTATGAAAGATAAAATTATGTAGTTATCTTCAGGATGGGACCGTACATATTGGAACTATAGTCAATTAGCAGTGATAAATAATCAATAAAAATATAACAAGGAAGTAACGTAATCATTGTTGAGTTACTGATTGTACTTTAAAGATTCGGTTTCGGAAATGTAATAAGTGTAAACAAATATTTATAATTTATACCTTTTACATAATTTACGTAATGTATGTGTGTTTGTTTATATTGATTTGGAACAAATCGACGTTCTTTACAAAATATCTCACTTTCTGAAAATGACTTCGCTCAAGTATAATACAGCTTTAAGTAAACGTTTTTCAACAGGACACTATTCAAAAATTGGCGATAAAAAATTAACTTGAGAATAAGGTGCGAGGTCCAATACATTTATTTTACCTAAATTATTTATTTTATTTTTTGACATGTTATTAACCGTCATTATAGTAACGTTATAATTTTAAGATTCGGTGAACAGTTCACAGTGTTATTCAGCAAGTGTAACCGGTTCTGTAAAGTAGGATTAAAATAATTAAGAAACAAATCAAAGAGTCACGCTAAAATCACCTGTTTTTAGCCCAGTTTTGAGTATTTGAATTTTTAACGGTTCAAACTACCATGTTAGATCCGCCATTTTTAACGTTTTACTACGAAGTCAGATTCTGTACCGGCCTTAAAAATTGCTGCCTTAAAAATCCCAGTGTAACAAGTTTCTGCCGAATTTGAGCAATTTTTAAGAATTCTACCGATTTTTTATGTATTTTTTGTTCCCAATTTTATGTACCTGTAGTCGAATACCCATATATATAATTCGAATATCCAAAAATGGGTTGATCTTTAAAAAAAAACCTTTTTTAATCGTTAATAAAATATTTCATCACCTGTGCGACAAAGTGATCTCGAATTAGTGACAAGTTTATTATCCGGGCAAAATGAAAAACAAAACAATAAAATAGCATTGATACCCATCAGATTTAATGAATTTAGTGAACGTATCATGATGAAAAATAAAATATCTGATATTCTGGAATCATACAAAATTCAGAAAATTCTTATTTATACGTGTTCATTTTAAGTTCTGTGGTAAATAAAAATTAAAAAAATAAAATTAAAGCACTCTTTATATGCGTAGATGATGAACATTTCATAAACATTCAATTTATAATTTCAAAAAAAACATAGTTATCTTCTTTTTTTCTGGTCGGATTCAGAGAATTCTAAAGTATTAAATAATATGTTGGTTTTACAAGATTCTATAATTGATTCTACGTAATAAATAGTACCACAAACAATGGTAATGCTCATAGAAATACGAATCACTAAAAACCTTGGACCATTTAAGATTTATTGTGCATTTAATTTAACATAAAAAAATCGTTTCATGCTTGATACGTATCTTCTAAATTATAAAACAAAACATAAAACTCAAGTATATAAATCAGTCTGATGCGGTCTAATCAACATTAATGGACTAATGTGTAGTAATTATTATTAATTTGATTTTCAGGTTTAGATATCCGCCTCTTAGTCATGAAGAATAATAATTTTAAATCAAAGAGATTGCTTGCAATTGGTGTTTACATATATGGAAAACCAGACTTCAGAAGAATGACTGTTCAAAAAGTTGTACAATTTATAGTGTTATCAAAATGGTAACGGTGAACCAAGTATGAAATAATTTTTTAAGAGTAGCAGAAATACCGTCGGCTTTCTGGAGTGAAAATTTACGAAATTCTCTCGTTTATACAAGAGCGAGAACAAAAAATCACGAGAAAAAAAATAGACTGAAGTAAAATGCCAAGTTACAGTCGGACTATTCAGAAAACAGTTGGTAGCATTTCTTTAAATTTAAAGAGTATGCTCCACAGTTTCGAGGCCCAACGGTTAATTAAAAGGAAAGAACTGTTTGATCATTGTTGAGTAATTATCTAACCCCAGTAATTAGCAATGAGGAAATGCATGATTTAATCAGTATCGTTTAAAGTCATGTATTCGTTATTTAATGATACGTTACGGGAAGAAATTCATTGCGATGAAATAGCGGTTTTTAATGAGAAATTATGATGTTTGTAATGTCGGTGAAATAACGTGTATCGCAGATTGCAGTGAATTATGCATTTAAAAACAATGCACGACGAACGTCAAGAGCAGGTGATCAATTTTTATGGAATACGGAATATTTATTTATGCTTTATCTATTATCTATTATTATTATCTAGTCTAAATGTAGATTATTATAGAATGTTTTATTTGAAATTATTATATATCTATTATAAATATTTTATTACGAAGCGGTTCACAATGTCAGGACCAAGTAGAACAAAATCTATGAATACCACTATCCTTAATCTTAAAACTAACAAATCTAAAAGTTAATGACTATAAATTCACGTATAAAAATGGTTAGACTTATCGAGAAATGAACGAAAATTACCGAAAACTATGAAATAAAATATTAGGATACTCCAGTAATAGATTTCAGAAAAAAAGCACTAAAAGCGAAAAGTTTTTAAAATGTTATATAACTTTTAGGACATTTGTGGGAACAAAATTTTAATCCATAAAATTGAACCACAAATTCCCATAATAAACGACAACTCGAAATAAAATAGAAAAAAACAGATCAAATCAGGTGTTTATTGACCATTGTTGCAACCAACTGTTTATTAGTTGGTATTATATACATATAAATAAACATATAAATCTCATCTAAATAATAATAATTATTGAAATAAAATAATTAGCATAATAATATCGAAAAATGTTTTCATGTAACCACAACGAGCATCAAGAAAATGTAAACGTCATACGTACATCAATATGATTAAGTACACATGAATATTGAATATTACTGCGCTACACATTTTTCTGTTATTCATTCTGTTGCAAAAACTCGTAACTTACTGACATAAAAACTGATTTGGAAAAATGTCTCATGATTAAAAAAAAATCTACTATTTTCTTCGCGACTGCTTTATAAATAAATTCTTTCTATTTTTAAACTATTGAATTATTTTATATCGATTTTTAAAAAATAGCGAATTAGCTCTATATATGTTCACATGTACAATAAATTTCTGTTTAAACGTGATTAGTACACTGAAAAAAATTTGTTAATTTCAAGTAAATATATACTTGAATTAAGAAAAGATTTTCTTGAATTAGTAAGATTTACTAAAAAGAAGGAAACATTTTCTTCATTCAAGTAAATATTTACTTAAAAATAACAAATTTTTTTTCAGTGTATAATAAATTACAGCGTTAACTTTTTTTACAAGTCATAACCATGTATCTTATACGTTTAGATTATACGAAATGCGCAATATGTGGACACTTTTCAAAGATCAAATTCGTAATATTTTTCACATCTGAAGTTTCATAAATATTGATTGATTTAATGTCTAATGTATTTAAAATTTCTTGGTATACACAACGTAATATCAAGTAATCGATAACAAAAGCCTGGAAATAAAATAGACAACATTTGTTTTTTTTTATTTTACTTCGACCCGCACCGTAGGTCGGACGAAGTATTGAATTTGGTCTCGTTGTCAAAAAATATGACCCCCTAGTTTTTCATCAAATGTCCCATTACAAACCATAAGGAACCCAGAAATCGAATAAAAATTTTTCCGGAATCTTGTACGTGTGTGACTTTCCACGATAACTCACGAACTGTTTTTGGATATGCTGGGGCTGTACGAAGAACTGATTATATTTTGGAATATATCCAAAGGGTGTAGAAATGGGCGAAGAAATACTGATCCATCGTTTAGAAAAAAGCATATTGCATCTAACTTCAAACTACTGTAGTTTCCTCAATTTTTGAAGAATTATCAGAAATAAGTATTCGAACTACTCGGGCAAAAATACCGAATCGAACGGTCTTTGGTGTTTTTGAATCGATTAATTAGGAGTTTAATGGGATTCGAAATACTGGTCCAACTTTTAAGAAAAGTAAAGTTGTATCTAACTTGAAACTACTGCAGTTTCCTCCATTTTTGATCAATAATCAATCTAGGCGAAGCCCCTTGTTTTATTTATTGAAAATTATTGAAAATTATTCTAAAAAAATATAGTTTATGCAACTATATACGTAGAATATATGGAAGAATTTTAGAGTCTTTACTGTCTACGTTATAGAATAACCGATTGTCTTGACATTTTTCATGTTAATTGTTTACAATAAACATATAATTAAGTAAATTATTGCAATTATATTCACTAAATTGTAATAACTTAGATTTCGAAGAGTCCAAAAAGTTTATATGTTCATGTATAAACAACAAAAATATATCGAACATATAAAAACAAAACCAAACAAAACAAAAAATAAATAAATAAATAAAAAATAAAAATGAAAAAAAGGAAGCATAAAAAACAAAATCACAATTAAAACTAGGGGCTTCGCCCCTGCGGCCTTCGGCCGCCAACCCCACCAGGGGGCTCCGCCCCCTGGACCCCCGGCGCGCTTCGCGCGCAGCTCGC
>JAPYZR010001492.1:0-25003 GCA_030522945.1 Trichopria nigra
GTCAAATTGACATTCAATTCAAATAGGACTCCGGGCTGTTGACTTTGATTGTAGTATCAAAATTAGGTGATTTTGTAACCCCTACTAAAGAATTACAAATTGTGCGCACAAATTAAATACTTTGCCAGTGTGCGGAGGGCGAAGTCGTGAAAATGGACGTTTATTAGATGCGACTTGGTTGTCGCTTGTTCGATGCGTATGCGGACGCGAACTCCAAAAAACTTGTTAACGACGGTGCAATGAAATAATCTCGAGAATTCAGGCATGCGATAGTTTATATATAAACTTTACTTGTTAATTATGAAAGGGTACAATATATATTTCGGCGCGAGTTATGCGAACGGAAAATTGACAAATAGATTGACTGAAAGATCAGAACAGAGTAGTCCCTTGTTGTCCAGAAATATCCCACATTGTTCACTGTTTACTTGTAAACAATATTACACAAACAACACAGCGCTCGATATACAGCAACTATATACATATACAAATAAATATTCAAATATAAACGGTTTGCCAATCAACGACTGTCGTCCGAACAGGACGAATCAGAATATTACAAATAACACGAAATCTAGAACCATTAAATTTAAAGTTATTATGTATATAGTATATACTTTGTATAAAATATTCATAACAAAGAACACGGAATGGTTGCGGTTGACTAGTTATAAAGTTTATGAAAGATGGATTCAAAGTATATTGAATTATTGAGGCCCGAAGGGCCGAATCAAGACAATCTTGAGAGCGAAGCGAGCCGGGGGTCCAGGGGGCAGACGAGCCCCTTTGCGGGGTTGGCGGCCGAAGGCCGCAGGGGCGAAGCCCCTAGTTTAATTTAGTTTAATGAGTGATTATTTTATTTATTTTTAATTCTTTAGATTCGTACAGAAGCACGAGAATGAAGTGGAAAGAATGAAAAATATAATTCTAAATACGAACGAAAATCTGTCAGTCTGCGATATGTCATGATAAGGGACCCTGATTTGACAGACTTTCATGGACATTATAAAGTGCTCGAACATTTACGAGTTGACGCGAAAATGAATCTATTAAAAATGGTTTTAATTGGTTTTTGGACGGAATCTGCATCTTTTTTTTATGAAAGAAAGAAATAATGAAAGAAAAACATCTCTGCAATAAATAAAGTCTTACCCACCTTATACTATCGAAGAAAGGATTGAATCCCACATAAATAGCACAATTATACATTGAACGTACATCAAGTTGGCCACTGTCCATTGTCCCCCTGCATTGATCCAGTCCCACACGGACATCCAGTGCTATAATTGTGACGTGATCGAAGGAAATATATCATCAGGTATTTCCTGTATATTATATTTATACGACATCATTGCGGTTTGATATGATATAATAATGGAGAAAACGCAATTTCTATTTCACATGGCATATAAATTTGTTTATTATTATTTATCTGTATAATATATTTGAAACAATATCATTCTACAACATTGCATAAAAATATACAAAGACATGAAAAAATGTCTCGACTCTCATACGTAAAACATGTTCGTGAATAATTTATTATGTATTATATATCATGTTGCTTTGTGTCGTTTAATCATTTCCCATATCGTCATTCAATATGCCCTACGTCGTCGCTCGCTCGCAACTGAATTATTTAACTAATCGCTAATTAGACTCTCCGCCTCCTTAATTATTCGCCTATTTCTTTATTTAATTCACTCGATTACTTATCGTGCAAACCTTCCGTATATAAACTGCCCTGACTTCGATCCGTCAGCGCGCGATACGCGGACCTTACTTATTTCTTCATGCAATATATCTGCCTGTATTGATGAAGGCTGTCTGTAATTCTGATCCTTTCTTTACATAAAAGAAAAAAAAAAAAAAAATACATTGCAGTTTTTAAGATATAACTTGTATAAAAAAGACGTATTTGAAAAATTTTACAAATGATAAAGAAAATGTTAAAAACGCCACGTGTTATATGCACACTCTTCGATCCTTCGCGAAAGCGACGTCGAGTGATTCGTCGATGCTCCGGAACGAAAAGTCTTTGTTAACTCTTTGGGTTTTGTCCAACTACAAAATGTTCTTTTTTCAATTGGTCCTGGGGTGCGACGATATTCCCTATAACATATACCCCCTCCCCCATCGTATTCTCCGGCTACTCGTCGTTTGTCTTCATTTTATTTCCCCATGTACAATGTGAATTTGGAGATCACTGGCCAAAGAATGTTAACAATGATGTAATCGCGATTAATCGTCGCATTATTATTTCCCTAAAATTGTGGATGTTAGTCGACGCACACGGCGCTTCATTAATGACAATACACAATGGGATTTTACGTAAATGTAAGGAAAAGTTGAATGTATATAATATAACTGTATACATTCCAAAATGTAGCCGTTTTCCAGGAGGCGAACGTCACTCAAATACTCGTATAGGTCTACACTTGCCTTCTTTTTCCCCTTTAACTCTTATTTACACGCGTCCTGTGTCGTTTGTTTTAATCTTTCTTTTTAGTTTTTTTAGTTTTTTTAGTTTTTTTTTTTCATTTTTTTTTTTAATATTAACTTTTATATATGAATTATGGTTTTATTTTCGTTTACCTATAGTTTATATACTTCTTCTACAATCCCGCGGTCTCGCTTATACCGCCTTTACAGCTTTATACTTTTCTCAGCAACGCAAAATCCGCAAAACTATATATGTACAACGCGATAGTTCTTCGCGCGCTTATTGCTGCCGCAAAACGAATTTGGATGTCGACTTCCATCGTCTCGACAAGGGATCTCTCCGGACCTTTTCTCATTCTTCGACAAAATTTTTGACGAAATATTTTTCAAAATTAAGCTTCGAATTCCCGAACGTTTTCCGAAGATTTCTGAAAAATTTTGTCATGATTTTTGAATAATACGAAAGAATATTCGTCTAGTACGTAGCCTCCAAATTGAAGACATTAATGTAAATGTCACACTTAATATTATTTACTGCAAAGAGAGAGAAAAAAAAACATTTTCAATCCTTTCATAGAGAAGATCAATATTACACGAATATCTCACGAATGTTACGACAATACCGTGCAAATACTATTGAAATATTGCATAAAGTATGCGATGAATCTTGCAAATGAATCGACGTAAAAACATTTTTAATGGCTTCAAAGGAAAGACAGATGTCACTAGAAATACTTATTTTTGTTGAAGTCGATATTTCGCGAATACTGAATAAAAACGTTGCAGTAATACTTGTTGAATAAGAAAATGCTTTACAAAATATTACATTAATACTTAAAAAAAAAAGTTCATTAGATTATAAAAAAAGAATTCATACAGATTTTTCAGATCATAAGAAATACAAAAATTACATAATTTTCAAGCGTTATAAATGTGTGAATATTGTATAAATATTATAGTAATACTTCAGTAATATTGATAAGATAAAAAATATTTATGTCGATTCACACAATTTGAATAATTTTCTCGATAGTCGAATAGTACGAAAAGGAACCACAATAAATATTAGTACAATATTCCAGATGGAAAATCTGGATTCGTCAAGATTCCGTCGCAAATAATGTTACGTGCAATTTTTACTATTGGCGCAATATTTCAAGAATATTCTCGACCACGCTGTATCACCGGAAAAGAAAAATTGAAATCTACAAATTCGAACCAAGTCTCGTCGGATTCCGCCGATTAACGGGAAATTAATCGCATTGTATTTTCTATAGTGCTTTTTTGTTTTTTCCTTTAATATATTAACTTTATCGCTATATCACAATCATTAAGAATATACGTGTTGATTTTGCCTTTGTCAGCTTTTCACGGGCGCAGAATCCCACCGAGACTTTGTCGTTCGGAAACCGGAGAATATATGCGTCGAAGAATCGGTCCGCGAGAGATCGACATCAAGATTCGAACGATTTTTTTTAAAGCTTAATATAATAACTTCAACTTTATGTTTATCTTCTTTATTTGTTACGCAGCACAACATATGTCCACCCTTGTTATTTACAACGACAGAAGCAAACAGAAAAATTTCGCGCTTTGTTGAAAGTACTGAAAGAAAGGGTTACAGAAAAAAAAAGTAATTACTCGCGAGCAAATGATTCGTTTTTCATAATCGATATTCTTTTGTCGCGCCTGAGTTTTCCTTGTCGTTTGTTCGTTTCTCCGTGTTTTTTTTTTTTTTTTGCCAAATACTTGATGGGGAGGGGAAAAGCTTCGCGAAACGTCGGCTTTGCGTTTCGGATTTTGGTTCGTCGGTAAGTAAAATAAACAAAAAGAAAAGAAAAGAATGACCGTGCGCGAATACAAAACGTTAACCGTTCGATACAGGCGAATCCATACCGTTTTCATTTTCGTATAATAAGATATCGACCTTACAAAGTTTAATAAGATCAGTATTAAGTTTAAGGGCGAAGATATTATTTTTTATATCTTGTTTTTTTTTTTTATTTGTTTCCTATAAATTTACTGTAACTATATAGTATATTGTTTATTTATTTTTTCGTTCGTTAACTGCGTGTTTGTGTGTGTGTGTGTGTGTGTGTTCCTTTTAAATATATATATATATATATATATAATATATCAATTTAATAATATGCATCGAGAGTACAAAATCGTCGAGTGGCGATCTTCCGTTCCTTTACTTAATTCTTCTTTTGCTTCGAAAAGTCTTCCGCTTAAAATCTACAGTAACACCGTCGCGAAACTCAACGCGTTCGAACCGAGATATATTCGTTAGAAAAAGTCGCGACATATAATGAAAAAACGACCAATAAGAGTGACGCGACGACGAATATCGAATTCGAAAAAAATAAAGCAAGTCCGATGAATTTCCTTTTTCGTTCGTTCTCGCCGAAGAAGGAAACGAATAACAAATCCGAAACGAAAAAAATTTTTTTGGAAATCCTTCAGCCAGCTTCCGTATTATACATTCGTATATATGTATACTCTCGGCGAGGCATTCTCCGGCCCGGCGCGCTATTGATCCTTCCCCTTCCCCAATTCCCATCGACGAATCGCAAGCCGGTTCTCGACCTACTGGCGAATCCCGCCGAAAGATCGTTAAATTTGATTGTTTTTTTTTCCCTCGCAAATCCGTTCGATTCGCTGTTGGTGGAAGGGCATATACTTGAAATGCGTATGTTTTTAGGTCACGTCTACCATAAGTGTGTGTATTTTCATTTTTTCAATCCGCCATTTTCGTAGAAATTTTTGTATTTCTTATAAATAGTGTAAATTTATCATAGCAAATGTTCTTTTTTTTTTTTTTGTTTAAAAACTATTGGTCAAAGTTACGTATTGTATATACATATAAATATCAAGAATTTATTTTTAAGTGCTGGTCATTTTTACTATTATACGTTTTGACTTCGGTTGTGATGGATTGATGAGTAGAGTATGTTAAGGAATGATTTTCACGATTCTACAAATTCAAGTATACAGAAAGCTTTTTTACGCGAATTCAGATTTCGCATTTCAAAATAGCCCTATTGCCAAGTAAAAAAAAAAAAAAAAATACGTAAGCTGAAGGAAGGACATCCGACAAGAAGAAAGAAGAAAAAAAACGTAATAACGTGTCTCACTTGACGAACCGAAAGAATCAAACATCGATTTAAAAAAAAGAATGAAAAAAAAATTTTACTCCACATTTATGAACAAAGTTCGATACATGTTTTATCGAAACAACAGCACACATATCCAAGTTTTCAACGTGTCGATTCGTAAACTCCGCGCGTCGCCGTGTATAATACGCTTTCTCTATACTCTCTTTAATACGCGAATGCCCAATGACAATATAAAATTATAAACATTATAAATAATTACGTACAGAAAGCAAAGAGGAAGGCCCCGCGGAACAATAATAATCATCAGACATCGGTGACTTTGATTCTCGTCTGCTGCGCGGCCGGAAACGGAACGCGCCGGCAGTACATATATAATAGGGAACGCCAACAGGACTATGATGTCTTCATGTTCCTCGTTTGGTCCCCGACGAATTCTTTTACTCTTTTTTGTTTCTCTCTCGCTTCGATTACAATTTTGTTCAATTTCGTCAGCATTTTCAAATTATCCTCTAATTTTTTGATTCGGATATTTTCTTTTGTTGTTTTGCCGTCTTGATACCGACCGACTTGAGAATCATAGCACCTGCCTCTCTCGATTTACGCCATCCGTGATCCAACCCACTCCCCCCCAACCCAACCCATTTTAGATTATGTGTTATGGCCCCAATATTTTACAAGAGAATCGTCCATTGTGTTTTATGCGTCATTATTTTCCGTTTAATTTTTGTTAAACTATCGTCATCCGCGCCTCGGTGCGAGTCCCTCGGATTCGAACAATTTCTATTATATTGTGTATACCCGATGAAACTTTTAGGTTAGAAACGGTACTTTTGATTAGACGAACACATCCATTTCCTTTCGCTTATGGAATGTATCACTGTGTGTATATAGTTGGAAGATCAGCCGAGTATGAATTCTCCTTCTGGTACACTCGCCAAACTCACCAGAGGGCTCGCGTATTATACCGTTCGTCTTTTTAAAACAGAATAAAAAAAAAAAAACAAAAACAAAAAACCGCAGTATACAGTAGTTTCGTCAAGTCGCGAGAAGAATTCATTTCCGGTGTGAACGACGTTTTGCTTTTGTCTTGTCCTTATTTGTTTATCCCCATAGCGAATCGACGAAACGCATTCTCGGTTCTAAACTCGATAAATACACCTGGATCATCGAATATGCGCTTCGCACTTTCGGAATATGTATATCTGTATATATGTATAATAAATCGCCCCGGTATTTTCTCTCACTCTCTCTCTCTCTCTCTTTCTCTCCCTCACTCTTACGCACATAATGTTTTAATACACATAATTATCTACTATAGTTGTTTATCACTTAAATATAACGATATACATTTTATGTACAACAGCGGCACCTCGTCAGTATATTTTCATTCACTCGTCATCAAAAGGCTCGTTCGTGCCTTCTCGCCCGCACCAAACCGCTCAAATATCCTCCTTCATAATTGACTTTCTCTTATAATTTTAACCTTTCATTTTTATTTATTAAATATACGCTATGCACACACACACACATATATATATATATACACATATTTATGTATTTATGTATTTATATATATATATATGTGTGTATAGATGCTAAGAATTCCACGCTTATATATAGACGTTACGATATATTGCTCGGGAACGTAGGCTCGACTTATACAGATGGGTTCGACTAACTAAAACTGTAACTAAATAAACACATAATATATCGATCAAATCTTACGTCACTAATTTTGGGCAAACAATTTTCATTTCCTACAAAACAAAACCTTATCCGTTCTACGTCTCTCATCTGATTTATATATACATATATATATATATATAATCTGATGTTTATATTATATATATGTAATAATATATGTACCGTGATTTACGGAACAAATGAGAGATTACGACAAGTCGATCCTTTGAAAACGAGCAACGTACAGTGGAAACGACACATCTCTTAATCTCGCCTCGTCGCAAGGACTGTCCTAAGTAACTTTTGCTCGTATGCCTGCTTATCGTTTTATATATATATATATCTATATATACACATATATCGTCCCTCGCGAAAAGTCCTGTAATATGTATGTATATATACATATCTATGTATATAATAAGCAGGGGAAAATGTCGTCGAGCACCGCCGGGGGAGTGCCCGTCAAAGCTGCCCGGTGTGTCTGAACCGTGGCCCGTCAACCGGGGCACTCCGGGCTCATCGTCGAGCGACGAAATTCGCGCGGCACCGATCTTCCACATATATATATATATATATGAGCAGCACCGAGCCGATCACCGATCCCCCATATATGTATATATATATACATGTACATACATACATATATATACGCATATATGTTAGGAGCTTGCGACAAACAATTGCAAGAAACTATATATATATATAGCCTTTTTTCATTCCTCGAATCTCGGTTCGTTGACGAACGACGCTATACGAGAAACCTATACGTAGATTCGGTTTTTCGAAAAATTACTATTTCGAGATTACGAAGATAAGATTTATTATTTTATTTGCATAGTGTCTCCCTCTATCTCTCTCTCTCTATCTCTTTTTGGCGAGTGGATCGACGGTCAGCTCGACGGAGAGCCTCTATACCTGGACCTTTCGTGTCTGCCGTACCATTTTTTGGTTTCTCACGTGCTCGCCGGCATATTTCCGTCTTGTCCCGCGCCGCGGCGACGAGTAACCGGACGACGGAGACGTGAAAATTTTACTAGAAAAACGCGATTGCCTAATTCGCCGCGCATACGTAGACCTCCGCGGCGCGACTCGCATTGCGAGTCCTCGTATAATGGAGAAAGTCGCCGATAAATGTGACGTTTCTTTGAAAAAAATAAAATAAAATGAGAAAACGGTAAACGCACGATTCGCGATATACGCTGAAAGCTTTCGGATAGAAAATTAAAAAGCGCGTCGTATAATATGCGCCAAAGTCTTTACGTCGCGTCGGCATAACCGGCCCTCTCGAGTTCGAAATCGTTTCGCGTGGTTTCGAATTCATCGTACTCGTTTAAAACTACTGTGTTCTTTTAAGAATCGACAAAGAATTCTCGCCACTGCCACTATACCCGACCAGCACGGGAAGAATCGTCCACGCGAATCTTAAAGAGCTCCCGATGAATTCGCGAAGTTCATCGTGAACTTTTAGAAATTGCTAGTCGAGATGAACGACTCCGAAGGAATTCATTCGCGGCCTTCTTTTCACGTGAACTCTTTTTTTCGGAGTCTTTTCATATATATGAACTCCCTATTCGGCACTGATATATATATACGCCAGAGTTGCGAACGTCGGAATTACGGTACAGTAGATCTCGTAACGCTATATATCGCGGTTGCTCGTCGATACGTTTCGTCCTTTTTTTTAATATATATTTATATGTATAATAGTATCATATATAATAATAATATATAATATATGACATATATATAATGTATATGTATATATATGTGTAATATTATACATTATAGTAATACACTAGTAAATAGTATAACAGTATATTCTACCTTTCGTCGTAACACCTCCTCGTAATTACATTAATACGAGCACTAACACACTAGACGATATACATAATAGTGTCTGTATCAAAATCGTTTTATGATATAATTATAATCACAACTCTTGTACCGTAATTTCCAAGTCACGTATCTCTGTCCACGGCTTCGGTCGTAACGCGACACAAAACTCGACGATATCACGCGACTTGTCTTATTTATTCCTTCTTTTGTTTCGTTTCTTTGTTTTTGTATTTTAGAATCGCAGCCGCGAAGACGATGCATTCTCTCGCTGCTCCGCTACGAACGGAGGTATATTGTACCTGTACTACGCCCCACTGGAAGGTACCGAATGTCGAATCGGCATTTAGTATTAATTCTTGTCGCAACGACAAAATTGCTAATTAGCATTGATGTAGTACGAATTACCATTTAGCGCCGCAATACTATATAAAGTCACGGTTGGCATGGCAGTACTGAATCGCTACTGCCGTAACGAAGTACCGTTCGGTACTGCAGAGCCCAAGTACTATTCCAAATCATCGTTCCAGTATCGATGAACTACGCTTCTACTCGACATTCGCTACGCTATTAAAGATTATTCACTTACATGTTACAATACTACAGTACCATTCTGCGATACTACAATTACCAATTACCAGTTCTACTTATACCGATGTACTGTTTGTAGCATACGGTGCTACCAAGCGAAGGAATACATGTCACTTTGTAACTTTTACTTCAGCGAACACTACTGCGAATACGAACCACTTTCAATAGTACGTACTCACAGTCGACTTTGGCTAATACGAAATGAAAAGTCTGTATGGATTTTGGTACCACCGCTGGCTGAGTTACAAGAGGGAACTTTTACTTTCTAAATACTGGTTGTACTGGTAATTGGACTCGAATTTTCAGTACGCGTGATTTTACTATTTTGCACTAAATGTCTTTCAATGGAAATTATGCAATTCATTGCTGTCGTAGAGTGAATAAATAGGTAAATATTTTTCATCTGGAATTGACGCTAAATCCGATAGCACTTGTCGAGTACCTCCCAGTATTACGGTAGTGACTATATTAAATTCGACATTATCAACTGTCCTTCTAATTACGTTAATTTAATTCCTGCGGTAGTCGCGTCCGGTCTTCCTGGACGCGTTCGAAGTGCGCCGTCGCCGCTATTGGACTCGCCGATCCAGTGACGTGCGGTTCATAACGCCGGGTGCAGATTTCAGTGTCGCCCGGGTCTTCGGCAATGTAATATGCAACGTGTAATAACGACGAAGACGCCGAGCAACGCGCGGGAGAATTCCGTCGCCTTCGCGATCGATCGTCGCGCCGAGTCTCGGCTGCGTGTGGGTATTGCGCGCGCGCAAATTACCTTTTCGAAATCGACCACCGATCGATCTTAACGTTTATTCAATGTCCACTGGCTGTCAAATGGGTCAAGCGCGAAGAACAATCGATTAAAAGTTAGCGTCTTTCGAAAATCGGTACGGATCCCTCATCGAGTCGTTCCGCGACTTGTAAACGAGGTCTATAAAGGTCATCGTTTCGTTGTAAACCGATGCTAAACAAAACTAAAAATTCAATATTCGTACATGAAATTTTTGTACAATAATATGTTACGCGCAAAATAACGCCGCGACGATATTCCATTAGACGTTCTGACGGGTCGCAAACGATGAGCTGCTGATTAAACAAACGTTAAGCTCTGCGGTTGATTGAAAACGATTCGGAGTCGACGTCGGCAGCAGCAACTTGTACTTTTAACCGATTACAATTTATATGTATAAGGGTTTTTGTCTTTGTCTTTCGTCTTTATCTTTGCCGCGGCCTTACTGGAGAATGTCGAGGTTGAAGCCGGCCGTCGAGTCGAGGGAATTGAGGAGTTCCTGAGCGCTGAAGTTGGCCGTCTCGCCGGTCGGCAGGTTCTCCAGGAGGTCGAAGCCAAAGTCCGCGCCGACGGTCGGGTCGTTCGCGCTCGGATTCTGCTGGGCGTGCTGTTGCTGCGGTTGGGGCTGCTGCTGGGTCTGGAGGGCGCGCACGCCCGGACTGCCCGCGCCGTACTGCTGATGCGGATGCAACGGTGAACCTGTTGATAAGAGGGGAAAAAAAAAAAAAAACATAAATACGGTTTTCAAGTGTTTGCTCTCTATTCACCCTAGTTATTACTTAATTAATTCTTTTCATTTGGAGAGAATTGAATCAATAAATCCTAATAATAATAATAAGACGGGACAATTACCGGTTCCGGCGGATGAGACCGAGTTGACGGACGCCGATTGCGACATCTGCATCTGCATGGTCATCTGATTGTTGCCCTGCTGCTGTAAGGCCATCGTCTGCTGCTGGTGCTGCTGCGACAGTAGCTGCTGCATCTGCGAGGTGTTGGCCATCCCGGCACCGGCCATACCGCCGCCCTGGGAGCGCAGGAGCTGCTGCTGGTGCTGCATCTGAGCCGCGCTCATTTGCATGCCGCCCGCGCCGCCCATGCCGAAGCCACCTTTACGCATAGAAAGTATCGAGATCAATCGGGGGTTGGTGAACGTGCCGAGGTGGATAAATATAATGCAACGCGAGAGGGAACGATCGTCATTGAAATCGACGGTTAATCGTCATCCCTAAATATCGCAGCAATAGTGCAGCAACGTTGTAATATTATTGCACAATGATGCAACGACATTGACGCATTACAGCGAGATGGCAGCAACATTTCTGCAACTACCCACAGTAATGTTACTGTACAATATTGCATTCATATCGTAGATACGTCGTAACATTGTTTGCAGCAATATTACCAACATTTCAAACAGCATTGACGTATGATATTACTGCGACATCTCTGCAATATTCATGAAATATTGCTACAGTATTTACTCGATCGTTCGGCATTACTGTTGCAATACGGTGTAGCAAACGATAAAGGCGGGCATTGTGTATTGCGGCAGCTGAAACATTTGCTGCAATATTGCTGCAATATTTCACGCTGATGCGAAAAACGAAGCGAAACGTCGAAACGGACCGTGGAAAGTACCTTGATGGCTTTGCTGGTTGAATTGAGGCCTAATTTGTGCCTGGAAGCTTTGCTGCTGCATCAGGAGGTGCCGCCATTCCTGCTGATTACCGCGGCCGGCGATGCCGTTTCCGAGTCCGTCGGGCGGCCCGACGCTCACGTTCGGCGGCCGTTGGTTATTCGTCCGCGGGTATCCCAGCCTCTGGTGCATCTGGTGCATGCCGCCGATCGCGGTCATGCCTCCGCCGCCGGCCCCGGCGCTCATGTACATGTTACCGCCGGCAGCGTGTAACGTCTGCTGCTGCTGCTGCTGCTGTTGCTGTTGTTGCTGCTGTTGCTGCTGTTGCTGGGGCGCCATCTGGGGCCTCATCATCGGACCTGAAAAATAAATGATAAAAATCGATAAAAATCATTGATAAAATATTGGTTTCGATAAAATATTTCGATAAAATATTTCATGTATTTCATGCGTTGTATATGTTTTGCAGCTCATTAGTTGCAGCTTCTTCGCGTGTGTTACTCACTTTATAGGTGTTTCATACGTTTCATACGTTTCATATGTCTCGCAAACGTTTTATACGTATTTTACATGTATTTTAAGTTTTGCACGTTTCAAACTTCCGTGTTTTACACGTTTTCCATGTTACACACGTTTTATTCGTTTTGTACGTATCGTTTGTTTCGTATGTTTTGTACGTTTTAGTTTCATATGTTAAATGAGCATTGAACGTTTCAGTTTCATTCATTTCATGTCATGTGTATATTTTATGCAATGTTCTATGTTTCATGCGTTTCAGTAGTTTCGTACCTTCGGTTTGTTTCATATACGTTTTATACGTTTCTGTTTCATACATTTACTATGTTTTAGATGTTTCTTACGTTTTTCTTTTCTAGTTTCATACGTTTCATACGTATTATTAATTGAATCTCTTTCATTACCATTACAATAGTGTGTTTCGTAAGTACAATCACGTTTCGTTTGTTTTGTACGTATTATACGTTTCAGTTTCATATACATTTCGTATGTTTTGTACGTATTTCACGTTTCTTGTACAGTTTGTGAGTATTGAATTTCATATGTTCCATTAGTATCGTTTGTTTCAGTCGTTACATTTGTTTCATTCGTCCCACATGTTCCACACGTTCCACATGCCTTATGTTTCTTACGTTTCATCCCTTTAATACATTTTGTAAGTTTAATTCGTTTCATTACACCCGTTAGTTGACAAATATATATATATAATTAAGCTTACAAAATGTATTGAAGGGATGAAACGTAAGAAACACGAGGCATGTAGGACATGTGAAACATGCTGGACGAATGAAACAAACGGAACGACTGAAACAAACGATACTAATGAAACATATGAAATTCAATACTCACAAACTGTACAAAAAACCTAAAATACGTACAAAACATATGAAATGTAAAAAACAAACACGTAAGAAACGTCTAAAACGTAGGAAATGAATGAAACTGAAATGTATAATACGTATAAAACGTACGAAACCTGCGAAACAAATATATTACACTCCAAACTGTTCATCGGTTTCATATGTTTCGTACACAACATTTATTTAATTATTTGCTCGATACACTCGTTAATTCTGAACGAAACAAGGAGTCGTTCAATTATTCATCCACGAATTACGTATTTACAGCTCACGTGTCGTATATATTTATAAGTTGTCGCAACGCGCTTTTTGTTGAATGCAACATAAACATTGCAAGGTTCCATTATCAAAAGAAATCTGTGTAACGCAAGTAACATTGATTCATATCGTACATTCCGATAACGAGAATGACCCTTCGCAACATTTCGACTTGAAATAGAAAATTCTCGATGAAATTGCTCCCTCTCTCTCTCTCATTCTTCATGCCGGGGTATCAACTCCGGAATTGTTTACGCCGCGTAAAGCATATAATATATAAATACACCAACATTCTTTTGCAGGATATTACTACGCCGAGAAAACCGCACAAAGGGAAAATCGGAATGCTCGTCGAAAAATTCTACGAGCACGGATCAACGGAATTTATACATATTCAATATCATTATTATTAGCTCCAATATAAGAAGTGATTCGTCAAAAAAAATGAGCTTGATTTCAAAGTAATGAATACTGTCTTTTTAACTTTGTCCCCATATATACGAATTCGATTCCTTCGAATTCGTGTCTCCGTGTTTGACGACCGAATCAATTACAAACCGTGTACCTATATGATAATATTCCACGTCAAGAGCATCTTTTCTATTCGTCGGATTTCAGTATAGAAAATCATCGTTCGTAATCAAATTTGTCGTCGAGCCCCAAAAATTCGACCGATCGAAGTCGACCATTTTTTCTTCCATATATTTTTATTTTCCGCCAATTTTCTGCGCGCGCGGTTCCTCCATTAATTCCGCAGGCGGAAAATCCGTAGCGGCTTTTCGCTTCCAATGGGTGAAAAGTGCCGAACGGTGCCGGTGGTACGTCACTTTCATGTGCACTGGCGTCCGGCCAGAGTTGGCGAGCACTCAAAGTAATGAGAACACACTCACTCACTCTCCCTCTCTCTCTCTCTTTCCCCCTTTTGTTCCATCCTATTCTCTCCAGTTACCCACCTACCTATTCTTTCTTTTTCTCCGTTTTCATTCCCATCACATTTTGTCTCTCTCTCTATCTCTTTATCGTCATCGGTTTCTCCATCTCCCTCTCCCTTCCCATACCCATCTCTCTCTCTCTCTCTTTCGGTTTCCCTCGAGCCTCTTTCGCTATAGTCTGTCTCTCTTTCGCACAGTTTTCCTCCGACGAACTTCGAGTTTTTCCGTCTTGTACCCCATCGCGCTCTATCGATCCTCGCATCTCCTCCGTCTCTCTCCCTCTCTCCATTTATCCCCCTTTCTCTCTCTCCTTTCGAGGAGGGACAGAGGCTCGAACTTTCGAGTTCAAGAGCTCGGCTAATCAATAAACATTGGCCCTTTTTTCCAACCTCGTTAAATATATTCAATAAATTGTCGGCGCCATCCGTAAATATTGACGTACTTTCGCGCCTGCCGCCGGTGTAACCGATTGTACATTTTTGCCTCCGCGTAAGGGAAATTACCCCCGGCTATATATATATATATAGGATACCCGAACGAAATGAGCACTTCTCGACCATGAATTTCATTTCGCGCGCTTTCGTTTCGACGACTATTCGGATTCGTTTTTTCGCGCTTTAATTCGTTACATATATATTTGCTCTTGGAAAGCACACGCGTGCTTTTTATCCCGAAAGATTCCCTAAATTCATTTTGACGCTCTGTCATTCATTCGCATATAGGCGCGCGCTGTTATACATACATCTGCCAGCGTTCCTTTGTACAGTTTTCGCGTGTCGTATGGATTTCCGAGTTTCAGCGATCATTTATTTATTCGCGCGTATTCGTCATGAGCGAATCAATGCCTGTTTCAAATTCTGCACAACGTGGATGTTGTTCATTACCAAATACCTATGAATTCATAAAGAGCTTTTCTTATCTTTCCGTACTTCTAAGTTTCGTATACGTTTCATATCGGCTTCATTTCATTCGTTACTTTCACATACGATTCATTTGTTTCGCGTTTCATACGTTGTACTCGTCTCGTATGTTTCATGTTTTTTCGCATTTCATATTTGACGTGTTTCATGTAATTCATTCGTTTCGTACGTATGCGTTTTGTGTTTCTTATATATTTTATTATTATATTTATGCGTTTCAGAAGTTTTATACGCGTTTCGCAACTTTTATATATGATTCACATGTTTTTTTTCATGTGTTTCATAAGTTTTGTGTTTTATGTTTTTCATATATTTCATTTGTTTCAGATGTGTATCATGCATTTCATGTTTTACATGATTTATGCGCGTTATATGTTTCAAAAATTTCACGAGTTTTGCGTGTTTCAAAAGTTTCGCGTGTTTTACGCGTTTTTCGTGTATTTCACGTGTTTCACTTGTTTTGTATATTTTATTATTTTTCATGTATTTTATAATTGAAGGGTTTGATGTGTTTCGTGTGTTTTAAAAATTTCTTGTGTTCCACATTCGTAGTTCGTACGTATCATATATGCTTCTTATCATTTAAACGTTTCATAACTTATGCGTTTAAGAAGTTTCGAGTCTTTTATGTATTTAAGAACTTTCGAGTCTTGTTTCGTGTTTCATATGTTTTGTTTCTTGCATTTAATTATTTCATTTCATCTATTTCATTCACATGTATCCTTTATTTCCGTGCTTCATGTTTCCTTTGTTCAAGAAGGTTTACGTGTTTCAAGCCATCAATGTGTTCATGTGTTTTACAAAATTCATGGACGTTTTATGTTTTTTCGTACGTTTCGTTGTTATATGTTTCATACATTTCACGATTTATATTCATTGAACGTGTTTGAGATCTTTCGCAAAACTTCATATGTGTTTCGCGTTGCATGTTTCAAAAGTTTTGCGTGTTTTACGTGTTTCAAGCGTTTTTTTTTCGTATTTTCTTTTCGTTGGTTTCATTTCGTTTGGATGTTTCACGAATTTCATGCATTTCACATGTTCCAGGTATTTTGTATATTTCATTTTCTTTTCATGTATTTCGTAATATAAGGGTTTTATGTGTTTCGTGTGTTTTACGTGTTTTACAAAATTCATGTTTTTTTCGTACGTTTCATTGGTTTCATTTCATATATTTCTTTTACCCGTTTCTTCGCTTCTTTTATATGTTTCATATATTTCACTATTTGCATGCATTGAACGTGTTTGAGATGTTTCACAATTTTCACGTGTTTCGTACATGTATTTTTTCGCCATTTTCATTCGCACTTTTTCATTTATTTCTACTTTTTACAGGTTTCGCGCGATTCATAATTCTCACGCGTTTCAAATGTTTCTCTGTGTTTCTCGTGTTTTAAGATGTCTCGAATGTTTCAGGCGTTTTACGCGTTTCAAGTAGTGTTTCGAGTGTTTATTCTTTTTTAAAATTTCTCTTCTGTTGGAATTATTTAAACATTCGTATGTCCTTAATTGATATAAAATACTGCAGACTGTCCACCGCGTATAGATTTAAACAATGCATTCTTTTGTCCTATACCTTTCATTTTATCATTGGATGAAAATAATAGAAAACAAAAAAAAAACAAAAAATGAATGAATGAACCGAATCTTACCGGAAGGAGGCATCGGTTGCTGCGTGACACGGCGCATAGCACCGGCATTTGGAAACCTCGTCTGCTGTCCCATGCCGATTCCGGCGTGCATCATCTGCGCTTGTGCTGCCGCTTTGTATTCCGGCGGTGGCGGCCTCACACCTCCCATAGCACCAGCCATGTGTTGCTGCTGTTGCTGCTGCTGCTGCTGTTGCATCACCTGAAAAATCAACAAAGAAAAAAATAAATAAATATATATATCGTCACTGTATATAAAGTTCAAAATAATGAATTTTCATTTTTTACAACATTCGAAACTATTATATTGCTCGATTTGTTTTTCTTTTTTTTTCGATTTAATGTCAAACGTCGGTAATCTGTTGTTCCATTTTTTATCGGATTTCATAAATAATTATTGGATTCCTCGATTTACGGACACGTATTTTTATCGATTTTCCACTGGCTAAAGTCCCGACAACATTGTCGAGTCCCGCCTCTACGGACGCAGACGTCGAATTTTACGGACTTCGTTAATTCTCACCGATTTTCGCCGAGTCTCGGTTTCTAGTTCGCCGACGCAGCGCATGGATGTGTTAACAGAAAACATGTTAGATTATTAGTTTCAGATGAGTACAGCCCACGCTAGAGTGACCTCTGCCTAATGACTCATACCGCAGCTGTTGCAGAAGACCGGCCAATAACTTCGTCATTTTATCATTTTCCTCTTTTTCTTTTTTTTTTTCAAAAATTATCGCGTCTCGAAGTACAAGAAGAAAATAATCCTACGATATATTTATCCTGCGTAACTTGGAGTCGTCGATTCGCCTCCTTTCTCCTAAATATCCCAAGTGGTGACAATTCGTTCACTAATTACAATCCTACTAAATAATCAACCGAGTATTTTACTTTCACATATTTTGATTATTATCCTTCGCCTTTATGTTTAGAGAATAGATTTTCAAAAAACAAAATTATGTCCTCGATGTACAGTAAAAAAAACAAAACTCATTTTAATCTCCTGAAGTTAAAAAAAAATGAATCTGCCACGTTTCGTCCGTCGCTAAAATCTTTGAAAAATTCATACTTCGTATTAAGTTCCGCCATTTTGAATGTTGAAATTTTTCACGTCATGCGTAATACGAAGAATAATGATTTCTTCAGTACAAGGTCGGCGGTTGCAAATATTCATACATCCGCCACATTGCAGAAGTCACTAATCTTTGATAAATTCGTGCTCCAAATTGTCGTCCGCCATTTTGAATGTTGAATTTTTCACGTACGTGGTGTAAAGAATGACTTTTCGGTACGAGCTGACAATCGCAATTATTCACATACTAAAATTATTCATACGCCACGTAAATCCGTCAACAAAATCCGTCTTTGCAAAATTCATACTCCATATTAACTTCCGCCATTTTGAATTTACGTCATGTGTAATACGACGAATAACGATTTTTTCATTACAGGGTTGATAATTGCAGTTATTCATACGTATGCCACGTCGCGACCATTATTACTAATCGTTGGGTTAGTCCCGCTAAAAAAAAATTCCTGATAAACTTTTAGGTTATGTGTCTCGACGGCAAATCGTATAATTTTAGTAGCAATCGCAGAATGGCCCGCGCCATTTTAAGTTTTGTTTCTCTGCTCGTCGTAGTGTTTTTCATTATTTTTGTTTTTTGTTTTTGAAAAAACAACCGTGTTTTTCGCGTGTTTTTCTCGGTTTTTGGCTGTTTTTCGCGTTAAAATCAAGCAGTTACAGCCGTACATCTTGTTTTTTTTCCAAATTCGCCAATTCAAAAACCGTCATTCTTAAACGTATCGAGTCGTTCGGAAGCGGCGACGGCCGTGATCGTAATGCGTCGTTGCCAAGCATCCGCGCTCTCATACGTATATATGTATATACGTTTATATGTATGATTCCCTCGGTTCGCCCGAGCCCGCCATTGTTGCACCGCCGCGCCGGCCGATGTTTTATAAATAATAATTCGTCCGAATGGAGTAATTATAAATTCGAAGGAGAACCGTACGCGTATGTATATATATATATATATATACATACGATTGTCGTCGAGGTCGTTTCGACCGCGTAACGCGATGACTAACCAATTGCGCGAAACGTAGAATATATAGAATTAGCAACTAGAGCACAACGCGCATGCTGGAAGCTGATGTGATATATACAAAACCTTCGTCTCGTTTCGTTTCGATTACGATTGTCGCGGTGAAAACCTCGATAGAACGAGAGAATATTCACAGAATATATATATATACACGCATTATCGCTATTGTTGTAAATTACGCCGCAAAAATAGCTCGGTTTTCATTCCGAGTTGGTTGCCGAGTCTTTTCCAGGTAATGCCGTGTCATCGTAGAGCGATTTCAACCATGTTTCACAGTGCCTATACCGTGTTTTACACCTAAATTTACTGCTCCTATATACGCGAATATCGTCCGCTCCGTACCGGGAAAATGCATTCCCCGCACTTGTAAGGAAATTTTCCAAGTGATAATGAAACGGCACTCAATTTCTTCAATTTCTAATCGGTTAACTCTACACGTTTTTTACTAATACACATCGGATTGTGAGTAATATTTTCATTAACTTTTCAGTCAGATTTTAGAAAATTTCTAGTAACCTTTTTAGGTTTTAGGTAATTTCTAGTAAAACTTTATAGAATTTGCAGTAAATTTTGAGGAAACTTCTAGTAATATTGTAGGAAACTGCAAGTCAATTTTTCAGTTATCGCTAGTAAATTTTTACGAAATTTTTACAGAATTTATAAGAATTTTTAAGAATTTATGAGATTATAAGAAAATATCAGATTTCCATCTAGTAAGTTTTCAGGGAAATTCTCGTAAATTTTTATATAATCCATAGTACTTTTTTAGGAAATTTTTGGTAAATGTTTGTTAAATTTTTAAGTCACTAGTATTTTTAAATGAAATTTCTAGTATGAAATCTCTAGTGAATTTTTATGAAATTTCTAGTAAATTTTTATGAAATTTCTAGTAAATTTTTATGACATTTCTAGTGAATTTGTATAAAATTTCTAGTATAAATTTCCATAAAATGTCTAGTAAGTTTTTAGTAAATTTATTGGAAGTTTCGTATTATATAAGTCAATTTTTTAATTTTATCATTATATTCAATTATACGTAATGTTTATCTGTAACTATTATGAAAAACGTCAATTAATTATTAAATATTTACTAATAAATCGTATTGTTATCAGTTATCAGCAGTAGTGACGAGAGTTTTACCAATTTTGGTGTTAGCGAATTTGTATTTTGTTATATATATTTTCTATCCTTTTATTTTCCAATCGCTAAAAACCAGGGGAAACTCAATCGCCAATTCGAGGCAGCTAAAATACCGCTAATTCTCGATAAAACTATTATACGCGAGTCATCGTTGAACGCGTGTATAGTAATTTCGTCATTTTATATAAAACATTGATATATAAATAAATAAATAATTAACGATCGCTTCCTTAAAATTCGAGTAACTTTGCGAAATTTCGATTCCGGTAGAAGTGTGATGCACTGAAGATGAAACCAGCCCCTATATAACGAACCTGTCGAGTGGATGAATGATAAGGAAGAAGCGATGAGGTTGGAAAGAATGGTAATTGGTAATTGAAAGGTCAAAGATGAAAAGCGCCTCTCTCTTTCTCTCTCTCTCTCTCTCTCTCTCTCTCTCTTTCTCGCACTCACTTTCCGCAATAGTTCTTAATACGACGGACCTCAACGGCGGCCGATATCGACTTCCTCGCGGAAGTTCGCGCGACCTGGCGCGTTCTCCGCAAAAAGTTTCCGTCCATTGTTCCGCATCTATAAACTACGCGATGCCGCCTATCTCTGTCGCACACCCGTCCGTTTTCTTCCCCGTATTTTCGTTTCGCGTTCGAGCCGTTTCACCCGCACGCGGTGCGAGCCGGAACAAAAGTAGCGAAGCTCGGAAAATCAGGAAGAAACCTGTTGCGTGCCTACACCCCACTTCGATATTTGTATTATTTTCCCCGATAACGACCCGCCGCCCCGCGAGTGCCTTAATAAATAAGATATTATACAGACGCGATGAACTTTGCGACAGTTTATATGTATACTTTCAACGCATTTGGCCTACATTTTTCGTCATTTTTTTTCACGTTTTTGTTTTTTTATACTAATTGTATTTCGATGTATATATATACTGAGCGATACTGATGCAATTGTCAATACTGAACAAAACCAAAATTATGAAATAAGTATATAAATATATATACATATATAAGGTCGATTTTAGTTGCCGTTTCTACTTATTGTAAAAAGTTACTGGAGAAATAGTATACTACTTATTTTGTCTGTGACTACTGTTTTTTTTTTTTTTTTTTTTTTTTTTTTTTTTTTTTTTTTTTTTTTTTTTTTTTTTTTTTTTTTTTTTTTTTTTTTTTTTTTTTTTTTTTTTTTATGATAACAGTCAATAATGATTACTTTCTATCTCTCTGAACTTTTTATCCTTTTCATAACATTTTTTAAAACATTTTTCCGGAGATTGTTTTCAACATTTTTCTGAAGATAATTTTCAACATTTTTTAAACATTTTTCTTTACATTTTTCTGAAATTTTTCCTAATATTTTGTTGGAAAATCTGCTAACATAGCAGTTTTAAATATTCATAACATTTTTTTGGACTGTTTCGTAAGTGAATTTTTCTTACAATTGTTTTAACCATTATTTTAAACATTTTTCTAAATAGTTTTGCATTTTTCCGCAAATTTATTCCAAGATTTTCTAAAACTGTTTTTATGAAATAATTTTTAAAATTTATTTTTTTTGAAATTTTTCGTGGCGTTTATGTTTTGTAACAGATTTATGACGCTGAAGCTAGCAGACGATTCGTAGCAGACGATTATAACGTCTATAACAGTATTAAAAAAAAAAGAATTTTCTCAACACATTTATGAAAACTTATGTTTTCTGAAGTTTTCTGAATTTAACCATTTTTCTTTTCATATTATTTCAAATTTTTCTCAACATGTTTTTAAATTTGTTCATAACATTTTTTGTGATTTATTATAATATTTTGTTTATAACTTTTCGTAGCATTTGGTTTTTCTCATTTATAACAAATTTTTCTTAATAGTTTTGAAAATATGTTTGCTAACATTTTTCCTAGCATTTTTCCTAACATTTTTCTAGACATTTTTCAAAACATTTTTTTAGACATTTTTCCAGACATTTTCCAGACATTTTTCCAGACATCTTTCCTAACATTTTTCCTAATTTTTTTTTTTCAATTTTCCTACATTTTGTGTGACCCAAATATTGACCTATCATATATGCATCATATATATCCGAGGTTATTACCCTGTTAGAATAGGAAAAGATCGATGCAAAAAAAAAACGAATACAGTGTTAACCCATTAAGTCCTGAATGGACATTTTTTGACTAGAGCTTTCGGTGGTTGTATTTTGGGTAAAAGAAGGTTCTAAGAAATTTCCAATTTCAGGATTTTGAAAAATTCAAAAAATATTCAAAAAATTCTGTAAAAATTTCAGCGTATTCTTTGACCAATTCTAAGAACTTTTTATTTAGCAACATTTTTTCGGAGAGTTTGTCATTTTCAAATAAAACATTCCTGAACTTTTTGTCGATTTTTTCGTGTCTGAGCGGCCATTTTGGATGCTTTCACCTTTATTTTCAAAATGCCAACATGCCCATTTTAAAGTTCAAGTCACAATGCCAAGATTTCTTTACGTTAAACAGGAATTCTAAAATGCTTTCAATGTGAAAAGACGAGATAATAAAAATACAGTTGAAACATCTATGTTTTTTTGGAAATAATCATATGTAGTTTTTCACGGTTGCATTTTTAAAAAAATGTAATAAAAGATTTTGAAAGTTCATTCAATTTTACGTCAGATATGGTTGCTTGGAAATTTGTTAGAACCTTTTTTTACCCAAAATACAACCGTCGAAAGCTGTAGTCAAAAAATGTCCATTCAGGACTTAATGGGTTAACTCAAAGAACGTATAGTAGATTCAATTTATAAAAAAAAAAAAAAAAAAAAAAAAAACAATGAACGTACCTGCTGCGCGCGCATCATCTGCTGCTGCTGCAAGAGTTTCGCGTGCTGATGCTGATCGACCTGATTCGGCGGCACCTGCTGGGGGTGTCCGCGAGCCCCCGGGGCGCCCGCGGGTTGGGGCATCCCCGCCCCAGCAGCCGCAGCGGCCGCGGCGGCGGCGGCGGCGCGTTGCCTCAGGCTCTGCTGCGTAAAGTTGATGGTCTGCGACTGCGACATCGAGCAGTACGTGTCCGCCTGGCCTCCTGGACCCGCCTGGCTCTGCTGCTGCTGCTGCGCCTGCTGCTGGCTAAAGTACATGCCCTGCTGAGCGGCCACCGAGACATTGCCCGGCTTCAAGTCACCCGTCAGCTGCATATGCTGACCAGCCGACACCTGCAATCGTTAATCAGACGGGTTATTATATACGTTTGGCTGCGAATCTCGGACTTGCGAACAATGCTTCCAATATGTTATATAGTATAAACGTAATTTGAATTATAATTATTGATAACCACAACAATTATTTATGGTATACGGACGAATTTCTTTTTTTTTTTTGCTAATGAAAATGCGCAACATTTTACAATAGTCAATAGTCGATTAATGTAGAAACAGATTCGTCAGCAATGCCGATATAATAGTAATAATAATGATTGGACAATCGCTGCAATGAACAACATGCAACACGCTCTTCATCTATTTTCAATAAAGTGAAATCTCAAGTGAAAAAATTCGCTCTGTTGCCAACATAATATTGACTGCATTTCATTGATTCCCGAATATCCGAACGATCGCTTTAAAAGAAAGGCGACATTTCTCCACTTTTCATCGTGCTGAAAAGTCACTAAAGTGAAATGTCACTTTAAACATCGAAAACGTTCCACGTGATACAAGGTAGTTTGCCAGACCGACCATGTATACAACGGACGCTTTTCACGACTTTCGAAAAGTGACAATTTGCGGTGTTTTTTGAAAATGTGAAAAATCGCTTTAAATATATATTTAATTCCCACTTCGTTACAGTGAATTCTGCACCGATTGATCTGCAAAGGAACTGTAAAGGACTACAAAGGAAAAGCTACGATTTGTAATATTTGAAATCATCAAGTGACATTTTTTTATTATTCTCAAGTGATGATTCACTTTCACAATAATATTTCTCAGTCGATTCCACTGACACCCATGAAGCACCACTAATCATTATAAAAATGTGTCATTTTTGGTTGCATTCAATCAAGTGACAATTCCCAGTTTTTCAAGTGAAAGGTCACTGTTTTTTAAGTGAAAGAATCTCTTTCCACGACAATATTTCTCAATCGGGTTTCGCTGACATCTGAAAAACCTACTACAATTACTTTGATCTACAATACATCACATCACTTGCGCCATTTCTAATAAAGCGAATTCTCAATTTCCTAAAGTGAAAATTCACTCTTTACCACGACAACATTGACTGTATTTCACTGATTCCTAAAAAACCAACCAATCGCTTTAAAGAAATAGCGACTTCTCCGCTCTGTTAATCACGCTAAAAATGAATGGTCACTAAAGTGAAATGTCACTTTAAAACCCCCATCATTCTCATTGCAAAACACAACAATCCTTTTTCTTTGTTTTTGATAATCTCAAAATTTTTCATATTTGCCATGTGATTACTTTTTATAGAGGTAATTCTTTTCTGAAATATGATTTTACTCTCAATGGCTTTCCCTTGGGACGAGTTGAATCTACGTCTGACTTG
>JAPYZR010001493.1:0-26017 GCA_030522945.1 Trichopria nigra
ATTTTTATCACAATTTTTGACAATTTTCTTCTTAATTCTTGTCTTTTAGGCCAATTCTTATGAATTGGTATCAATTCCTAAGAATATTTATCAGTTCTTGGCAATTCTTATTAATTATTGTCAATTCATGGAAATTCTTATTAATTGTTGTCAATTTCCTTGAGATTTCTCGTACATTTTCTTGTCAATTCTTGTCAATTCTTGTCAAATCATGCCAATTCTTGACAATTCTTATTAATTGTTCTCAATTCATGTCAATTCTTACCAACTGTTGTCAATTTCCTCATGAATTCTCGTGCATTTTTATGAACATTTTTGACAATTTTCTTGTTAATTCTTGTATTTTGGGCCAATTCTTATGAATTGGTATCGATTCCTAAGGATATTTATCAGTTCTTGGCAATTCTTATTAATTGTTGTCAATTCTTGGAAATTCTTTTTAATTGTTGTCAATTCATGGAAATTCATATCAACTGTTGTCAATTTTCTTGTTAATTCTTATCAATTGTTGTTAATTTTGACAACTTCATGAAATTTTACCAATTTTCATCAATTTTCTGAATATTTCAAAGCATGATAAATATTGGTTGAAATTATTAAAATGTAAAATAGACAAAATCCTAAAAAGCAACGACTGTCGACTAAATTAATAATTTGTAATTACTGCCTGTAATGTAGTGCTGCATATAAATATACATGTCATTTTCTGCAATCAGTGTTTATGAAATATGCAAATTAATCACCATTCTGGAATCTTGCTTTTTGGAATTTTCCTTCAATATACATATGAGTATAAAATCACTTTTTCATCTATTTATTATAGAGTAACTCGCAGAAAAACTATTATTAAATCGTACGAAAAAAAGGATACATTAGATTATTGTGCTTAGCACATTATGGGATTATGGTAAGCTTTGTCCCTTATCCCTATATCTTATATAAAGAATAAACTAAAATATATCACAGTACCGCTCTAATAGTATATATACGTGACCAGACTTATATGTACATACATTTTAGTGTGGTTTTTCCCAACTGTCGATAAATCAGAAAACGTTTCTTAGATTTTTTCTTTCGTCGATACAAATATATATAAGTTTTTGTAATTTTTTTATGGTAATGTAAATTGTTTTTATACAATTTTTGTTTGACGTTCCGACGATTTAAAAGAAAAATTACTACCAACATAAATAAGAAAGTAATAGAAAATAAAGATAACCCCGCAGAATGCAAAGAATCGTGATTTCGCGCTTCTATATTTAGGAGCGAACGCATTATAAAATCGATTTGTTTAATCGTGAACACAGAATAAAGATACACCAAACAACATCGATCAGTCATCGTATCATCGTACCTTTAAGCAGTATTTTTATCGCATTTCGCCACTGTGATAAGCACGTTTTCTATGTTGCTGCAACAATGCATTACGAAATTCACAAACACATCGATATTTTCTCTTATATTATATAAAATTTCATCTGCAAATCCACAAAAAAATGTTCGCAACCGAGGTAAAGAAATTGAATTACTACTCAACTTACGTGCCTCCGCCTTCAGCGTGCCAATGAAAAATACAAATCGCAATGCGAATCGCTTGATAAGAGGAGAAGAGCATTTTCAATCACATAATCCGAGGTAGATTGAGAAGGTGGATGCAAAATTGAAATCGATTTCTTCTTTAGCACATTATTTCTTTAATCATTTATTGAGTCACGCAGGTATAAGTAAACCGTTGCGCGAATACGGAAAACAGAAAATAAATTGCTATGTGAAAAGACTGTGTATAAAAAATCGATTTTAAAGTAAAATTTACATTAAATTAAAAACACAAAAATAATATTCAATTTTACTAGATACAAGCTAGTTGCTGTCTAAAATGATAAAATTGGTCACGTATGAAGATGAAGTTGACGTACAAACCACATACATCAATATTGATAAAAAATGATATTTGCGTAAGATTTAATGACAATAACAATGTTGATAGTGATAATACGAGCAAGGAACACGATGTAACTTACAAACAAAGTGCTGGTATGTGTCACGCCAAATTAAATGTCATTGAAGTTCATTATAAACAAAATTATGCCTACGGTGTACACGTAACCTTATTCATAATAAATATATATAAAAATATTATACTAATATTTGGCAGAATGTTGGCATTTGAAAGTAGATGCCAGCACAAGTATTTTCGATTTTTTTTATTGCTTCAAATTTTGTTCATAGCACTGATTCGATTGACGAGAGAGAAAGAGAGTATCAGTAGAGCTATTAGATTGGTAATGTTGTAGCAACAAATTATAGCAACAATTAGCTGAAAATTAATGTTTATACTATACTATTTTTCTCGCTTTTTTCCTACATTTGGCTAGCTTTTATATACTGGGTACCCAAACCTGCTTTTTTTAAAATAAAGGTGCAACAAATTCGGAAATAGAGAATAACGATTCAGCAACAAATGTTTGGACTACTTTCTTCAGGTTCAGCCGAAACTGCTCCGACGACATTTAGAACCTGACAGAATTGTTTTTTTTTTTTGGATGGATGTTCCTGAACTGATTAGAATTTTTGAGGATGTCTCCAAACGTCATGTCCGAAAAGTCATAACTTTTATTCTTTCTTGTCTTATTACCGCATTACCAAGATCATCTACTTTGTTAAAAAAAATGGCATTACCCTGGTAAAAAAATTGACATGGCCTCGCGAGGGCTAGGCTTCTGGAGCCGCGTAGCCATGGCAAGGCCACGCGAAATTTTCTACCAGGGTAATTATATATTATAAATAAATTATATTTATACAGATCGACTAATGTTTGCTTGTACTAATACATTTATTAAAAAAAAAAAAAAAAATGAAGATTGAATAATCTTTTAGTATAATTCACGTAGAGTGTCGCCGAAAGAACAGTGCAGGACGAAAGTATAGCGGAGAACCAATATTCCTGGTTTTTCATAAAGTCGCTTTGGAAAGTTGATAATTCCGGCTCTCCATTGCCGCGGACCTCATTTTTCGGCATGAAGGAGAAAGCGACGAAATGATGAAAAGGTACGTGGTCTCGAGTAATTACCTTCTTTGTGTATATATATATATATATAGGATGGTTGAAAGTGTTTTGGAAGTCAAGGCGGCGAGTTGGCCACCATTCTCCTCACGAACTGACACATAACGTGGGGAGGTACCGGCACGAAGTGTAGCGAGAAACTTTTCGAAATCGAGGTATTTTCTGCTTGGTATTCCGTGGTGCGAGTTTCATGGGTGGAGGGTCGTGATTGAATCTACCATGCCGACGGTGGACCCGGATAGACCCCTCGAATACATACATCTCACCGGCTTTTCTCTGTCCCTATATAGATACATCGCACTGGAGACACGTTGCGAATAGTTTTATTATATAGCGAGCACGTTGACCATAACGCGATGGATCCCATGATGGTATCAAAACGCATCGGCGACGTGGAAATGTCGCAGCCGAGATATAGTATAAAAGCGACGCACGCAATGAAATTCGCAATGACCAATTTGACTCCGCGACAACTGGGTACTACACACACACACACACACATATATATATATATATATACCTTTTCGATTTTCGTAAAAGATCGAATGTATTCGCTTTGGTCGCACCTGCGGCCCTTAACGAAAATGGGATACTGTTTTCGGACCCGTCGCCTTTGTTCCTTTTCGATGGATGTCAAGAAAGGCTAGACTAGAGACTGTACCTTCGGGCAACTGGAAAATATCACGTTACTTCTCTCGAGAGGGAATGAAAGAGAAAATGCCGTTTTATATTATAATAAGTTCAGTTTATGATAATGAACCTTTTGTATTGTTAAAAGATAAGAATGTACGTGCATAAAATGAAATTTCAAAGCAAAGAGATGAAATTAATCGAGTCTTTTACCGATTGTTTTTTATAGGATAGCCTGGACTAGGTACACTGATAGACTTCTTCATTCTATATCTGTTAAAAGAAATATACGACCATTCCAAACATAATAATTGTAATTAAGGTAAACACACCAATGACTGGACGTGAACTTACAGCTGGACAACTTAATAAATTTTGACACTTGTTTAAAAAACATCAAAGGATCATTGATTAGGTTTTCCACATACAGGTTCATGTATGCTACCTTATATTTAATTTAAAGTGAAACCGACGTATGCTTTCGTCACTTTCGAGAAAATCGACAGCAACATCAGTTTCCGAAATTACGAAATCTGCCGTTAGCTATAAAATATTGATAAAACAGAACAAACTCTTGTAGAAATTTACTACTGAATGCCTTAAATTACTACTGCGCACTACTCATTGTCAGTAGTGACACTGTCTGCAAGGGAATAGAATGATTTCCATGATGTGGTAATAATCGAGTTCCGTTGGTTAAACCCGGAGATCTTTGGAAGATTTTGGCTATATGTTCGATAATATATACACCCTAACATGGATATATTCCAAAATCTAATAGCGTATCCAAAAACAGGTTACGGAAGAAATTCTTCAGGTTGATTCGTGAGTTATCGTGCAAAATGTACGTAAAAGTCTCCGGAAATTTTGTTATTTGATTTCTGGATCCTTATATAGTTTGAAAGGTGGACATTTCATGAAATAATAGGGGGTAATTTTGTTTCCCAGCCATGACCAAATTCAATACTTTTTGCGATCTATGATTCGGGTCGAAGTAGTGATAATGATAATCGTCGTTATTGGTATCCATATAGACAATATGCATACAAATTTTAAAATATTCTTATTTCTTTGCATCCTATAATTTCCTATTACTTTTTAACCATTATCAATTAAACAGATCTTTTAGCGCTTACTTTACGTAATTTTTTTTTAACTTTTTTGACTTGATAATTTCTTTATAGTTTTATTATATTTGTTTTAACGTTGTATTAACTTTTGACGATTTTATCTCAATAAAATTTCAATATATTTTATTTACTATATTTTTTTTTCATATTTTCTACGATTCTTTAATACCTATAAAAATTTGACGATTGTTACTAATTCCTGTAATTTCAAAAAATATTTTTTTTTTTAGTTTTTACTTCTCCATTCTAGTCAAAACATTTGTCTAAACATGCAGACTTTTGATGAATCAAAGGTTAATTTTGTTTATTCATCGGATGTTTATTTGCTTTCGATGTATAATTTCCATCGACTTTCATCAATGTTTTTTCACTGTCATCATGTTTTTCTTTAATAATGTTTGTCTTTTCACAGCTTTTGTATTCAGAGTCCCATTGTTTGTTTGGCTTTATTTGTTGATATTAATTATCGAATTTGATATTTTTTCAAATCTTCACAATTTATTATTGATTTTTCCAAATTTAATTATTTTACATTCATAATTTTTGCTGCTTTAATTGTAGTGGATTTTAAAATGGGACTCTGGTTTTTTTAATTTAAATTAATGAAAATTATTGCTTTTGGTCCAATATAACAAATGCTTCATATTTTTAGTAAACTTCGACATTGTCTTCCTTTCTCAATGATGATGCTAATTTGTATGTCATCACTGCAGCGGTATAATGTATAACGTAATGAGTAAAATAAATCGATATTTCTTTTCTATAACAGATTCGTATACACTCGCAATCCACCAACGAATACAATGGGGTTTGAAATAAGACTCGTTACTATCGTCGAGGGTCGGCTTCTGTGAGGGTCCTAAAAACCGAATGTCCGTTTCTTTAATTTATTGGCGAATTTCTGTTACTGTTTGTATAAACTGTGACAATGAAATATTCTTAAACAAAATATATACTTTTTTTCCAAGTCTACGAAATCTGTAAATTTATTATTTATATTCATGTTTTGTAATTAGTCAATAATAATGACAATTGAATAAGAAAAAACAAGAAAATGTTTTTAATAATATAAAAATCAACTTTTTATTATTCACATTATTAATCAAAGAAAAGACAAAAAAAAATGAATAAACGATTTTCCTGTATAGTAACTAAAAATAATGGATTATCATTCGTATACTTTCAACATTTTTTAATGACTTTTTAATTGCAATCTTAAGGATGGTATACCAAATCACATTATTTTTAAATCTATGTTAATGAATAATTCGTCACATAACAAACTATTAAATGTAAAACTTCAAAAACGTTCGTTTTTTCTATAGTTACAATTTAATTAATTAACATCACTGCGTGTTTATTCTCTTTTGAATTGCGACAATAAAGAAACACGTATAATCGCACCATTATTCTGCACAACATCAAAAGATAATCAAGCACACTGTTTCGCCAATATTCCGATTGCTGCAATACTTTATTGCTTGACATCATAGAGAGCGAGAACTGGGCGTCACTACATAACACGTAAATCTGCCCTGATACATTAGTTTTATTGGAATCTACCCCAAAGACAACACCATCGATCCGAAATACGCAGCTGTGAGGCATTAAAAAAAAAAAAAAAAAAAACATGACGCTGCAAACGTAATCGAGTAACTATATACTTACGAAAAATGAATAATTAATCGAATCAAAAGTCCTATTTATTAAAAAAAATAAAAGAAAATTATCAATTGAACTTGAACAAGTTTCGTCTGTTTCGTCGTTTATATTTTTCTTCTGTCGTCATTTAAAACATTTTTTTGTAGTTTCTCTTTACAAAATTAAAAAAGAAATTCGTTTCATTATTTTCATTATTTTCCTTACAATTCTGTTCATTTGTGTTAATTTGTGTTAATTTGTGCCAATATGCTTTTCAAGACATTTATCAATTTTGTTTTTCATATCTTCTACATTTTTATTATTTTTATCAAACATTTACAAAGTTCTCTGTTAAAACTTGTCAGCGGTTGTCAGTTTATCGTGCGTTTAATTATTTTTAATAATTTTGTCTGCGCATTTCCCCCAATTTACATTAAATTTCCAGCAGTTTTCCAGGCATTTTGTTTTACCAATTTCGAAGCTTTCATTTACACTCTCTGCTGAATTGTTTCATTATTAAATTACTTTTCGCTTGTTGTTACATACTTTTCCAACGTCTGTTAATTGTTGGAGATTCAGTATAATTTTATATTAACATTTTTTAATTATTTTTTTCAGATAATTAACAAATTTTATTCTATATATAAAATTTAAATAATTATTTTTATAAATTTTGAAGCATTTTTTTATAAATTAAATATATACACTTTATATTTAATTAAAACGCTTTATTTTCTACATATGTATATACTTATACACTGGTTTCGCCACGTGTATAATATATAAATATATATTGAACTGTCTCTAATGTCATCGATTATTCATAATTTGTTATTTTATTTATGAATATTATAACTTAATTGTTTGAAATTTTGTTTACTTCTCTCTCGTTTTATCTTCAAATTTTTGTCTTCGTTCATGTTCACTCGTCAAAGTGTTTGTGTACAAAATACAGCACATATGGTAGATATAATATGTGACGTTCGACATATGTCACATTGGCAACGTCGTACGACCATTAGACTTAGTGCATGAAGTTCTCCAATTACCATGTCATTCTCGTATAATTGAAATATCCTATTATATATACTAAACAAATTGTAAAGTTAACATTTAAAAACGCTGCATAAACGAAGGACTCTATCGATCTTCTATATATTGAGTTCCATTAATCGTTCGCGGAAAGTGGATTTAGTGACCTGTCTAGCGGGGTAACAATGTCCGGTTTTTCTTCAATTTCTTCTTATTTCGCTTCTTTGTCGAATAATAGAAGTTTTAACCCCTGTATTGCTCTAAAGGGCGTGTGTGTAGAATGTATAAATGCGAGCGTCCTGTGAGGAATTGCAATGTTGCTTCTCTATAAAGGGGCTTCGCATTTGGCCAAAAATTGGAATAATGTCAGGAAGTAAATAAATGTGTTTATATAAATTTAAATAAATTCTTGATATACATATACAGTATATGACTTTGAATGAAATTTAATAATAATATAAACCACCATTTTGTGTATTTATTTTATAAATAATATTATTATTGTAATATTTTTATAAACATTTATTATGAATAAGGTTATGTAATGTTAATAAGTTTCATCATATGCTTTGCTCGTATTAACACTATACTTCCAAAGTTTTGTAATATAAGAATAAACTTTTATATTTAATATGTATATTTAAAATATATATTTAAAAAATTTCTTATAATTTAATATTTTATTACTGATTAATATTAATAATTGAATAAATGAAAGCTTTTATATTTAATACATATTCAAAACTATAATATATATTTAAAACCTTTATAAATGGTTGAAAAAATAATCGTCAATTTATTTTAATCAAAATCTTCTTTTAATAATCAAATTAGTAAAAAATTGATAATACGTAATTCCTCCACGAATTTTAAACAGCTGAAATCCTATTAATTGTTATTAAATATGTTTGTATATAATTACAATGACCGCTAATTAAATATTGTAATACGCAGATTACAATATTACAATGTAACACGCAAAAATAGACCGCTAATTATTAACTTACATTTGTAATAATTTTGATTAATATATAAATTTCGATAATAATAATAAAATTTAGAGAGACAAAAATATTCATGGACATAGCAGAATATCATTTATTACACCTTTCAAGTTAAACCAATCTCTTTGTCGGTAGAATTCGTTTCGGTTAGTTACAATAAAGCAATGTACATATATTTAATACAGACTAGTAGTATAAGGCGAGGCTGGCCAAACAAGATAATATGCTTACCACGTACGATGTTTCCAACCCTAATATAAGCACGCAAATGTAACATTAGGCAGGAAAAGGATTATCCGCGTGTTATCGTAAGGTAATCCTAATTTACAAATTTTGCTAAGTATATAAATAATAAATATTAACAAAAAAATGACTCAAACAAGAATTCTGTCTTATAATAAAAATTCATCTAGAATTTATCTTTGATAAAAAGTTAATTCTATAAATATATTATATTTATTATGTTTATCGAATTACCATTTATCTATAAAAGCTTATTTTCAAAACCTAAATACTTGACGTATTAAGCAATACGGTTATTCTTCGTCAAAGACTTTTTTCTTCGACTGGTACCAAAGTTTTGGGAAAGAAATATTGAAATTGGTCACACGAAAAAAATGATCGTATGTTTTTTCATCAATTTTGATTTGTATGTCCATGTTTTACATCGTAATGGACCTACGAATGCAAAATAAAATTTCTGTCCATGATCATATATATACGTACTTTACTATAGGCGTCCTGTAGCCCACGACCGAAATTAGATATACATATACAAAATGCGCATGATGGGCTGCATAATTGTCAATCTGGAGATATCTTCCAGAATGTTATTTCAGCAAATGTAATGTTCTGGAAATATTCTGAGACTATTTCGGTGGGATATATATATTATTGTGTGGGTGTGAAAATTATCACGAAAAACTTAAAAATTTCCAATTCAGAATTAAGGAAATTTCCAAGTCGATTAAGAATAAATGTATATCCTATATAAGTAATGTTAATTCACGATGACACTCGATCACATCAAATCAGTTATTTTCATGATAATCCATCGACATTAAGGCTGCATTTATTATTAGTATTATAACTATACAATATAAAAAAAAACGAGAGCGCATATAAATTAAACAATAATAAATCCGGCATAAACAATTACCTTATGGTCGCCAGTTTTATTTGCGGCAGAACTACGTTGGTCATATGCCATTTTAGAGTCTCATTAAAATAAAGCGTACCAGATCCAAACATGGTTCCTCTTCCTTCACTGATATGTTTTCGAAAATACGGCTTTTTTCACATGTCACCTTCGCGAATTTCAATCACGCTTCGTTTTAACGGACAAACGAATAAGATATTGCCGCACTGTTATATAACTGTTATCAAGTAAACATTGCTAATTTTATTGCTTCGGTTTTAGTTTTTATGCCATAGTTCCAGACGTCTACGTCGCATCCCATGTTTTCGTCAATCTAACTATTTTTTGACAACTTGTACATCCCTGTTATAAAAGTACTGCCGTGATCCGTTAAAGTTTTGTCGCACTGCATTCACATTTATCGTAGAAACTATATATATATATATATATATAAATTTTAAAAATTTAAGCAAAAGAACTTTTTCTTATCAAGTTAACAGATTTTTTATCAATAATTCCCTACATATCTTTTTATAATTTAAGATTACTGATATATATATATATACACACACACATAAAGAAAATAGATATGTTTAAATGATGCAGGAAAGAGTATATTCTATTCACAGCAATTAGTTTTTAGAAGCAATTCGTATTTCCATACTGTTTGTATAAAAGTCGGTACAATTACTGAATGACACAGCTTATCTGCCCGGTTTGACTATCTAATGGAAGCCACAACCCAATTTGAACAGGTGTGTAAACAGACTTGTGGAAATTAAATGAACGCGAGTACTTCCTATTTAAACTTTATTTTGTTTTTTATTATTCTAATTATATTTTTTTTAAACAAATTATTATAATTGCACTAGCAATACTTAATTGTACTTAAATAATTAAAATATTTATTAAAAAAGGTTTGCTTAATCGGTGTTGAGAAAACTGGTGATTTTGTTATAATTAGGTAATTACGTTAATTAATTAATTAATTACGAGAACTCGCGAGTTACTAAACTACGAAATTCCGGAATGTTACTAGAGGCAAATGAAATTTTATTATACAATGAAATTTATTCACTCATGAAACAAACTTTTTTCGAAATATTTAAATTCCCTCGACAAGAGAATATAATTTATCTGATATTATTAAAAAGTTTTCATTATAATAAATCCTTTATTGCATAAATGATTAATTTTAATTTGAGATGTAATGTTTTTCAGTGCACTCTTCAATGAGTTGAATTATTTCCAACTCTTAAATATATAGTAGTTACAATATATTAATTAGTATCCATAATATACATATAGATATTAACTTGTTATGTCAATAAGGGTTAAATTCTTTTCTATAACGATTGCACTGATAGAAGAATAATTATTTTTAATCACCTTATTAAAAAATACTTATAATGTTTCGTCTTATAATTAAAAATGTATGATAACATTTTTATGGAAATTGATCTATTAGATTTTTATCATTTCGAAGTAATTTTTAAATTGTAATATAAAACATTTGTGTTGCATGATTTAAATATTTCGTGCGAGATGTGCGAATTCTGCGAAGAGCGACGTTCGAAAGTTTTATAGATATATATGTATTAAACAAAAATAAAAAATGGATATCAGAATGAAAAAGATATCGACGAAAGACAACATGTTATAATTTTATTGAATAAATGATTAAAATAAAGTATATTTAGAATTTAATTTTAAAAGATTGTGACATTTGTAGGTATTTTTTAAAAACTTTATTTGATTTTTATCAATTCCCTTACATTTCTGTAGATATTCGTTCTTTTTTTATTATAATTTTTATCAATTAATTAAAATGTATCTGAACATATTTATTTCGTTAATTTTATCGATAATTTTTTAATATACTAATTTGATAAAATGAATTTAATAAAAATGATAAATTAAAACCTACGGTCAATGGTGAAATTAGGGAGGGCTTTTTAAATCGATGTTCAGATCAATATGGCAATAACACCCTTACTAAGAGTCAATGACCTAAAAAAATATGTGAATAGCCGCTAAGCAATTTTCTACAATTCACACAATATGAGGAGGAATACAATAATCGAGTGATGTTTAAAAACAACGCCAAAATAATTAATATTCAAAATGAAAAAAAAAGAAACAGTTAATTAATTAATTGAATTCATTTGAGTGAAGTTTAATTTCAAATCGTTATCTTTATTCTAAAATTTATCTTTAACAATTTTATTAAAAAACATTATCTTCACTATAGAAGAAATTAAAAAAAAATTTTTAAGTTAGAGAACGATATTACCGACTGAGTGCATAAACTTGAAAATAGACTAACAGAAGCATCAAAGTGTTCGTTGTAAAACATTTGAAAAAAGCAGAAAACATTTCTTTCAGAGCTGTTATTTACGAATAGACTTTTCTCCTCAATAAATATTTTAAAAATTGTTCAAATTAAAGAATTTTTAACGTGGTAAAAAGAAATATTTTCAATTTCGCGACATCTGTTCTAAAAATTCGTGAACTATTTTCGTAGCTTCTAATTAATAAGATTTCATCAAAATATATGATATATTTTTTTTTCAATTCGTTGCATTTTATAATAATTGATGGATTGTAAACAAAAATTTGAAGTTATTTTGGAAAATTTTCAGCTGACAGATAATTAAAAAAATTATTTTGTTAACAATTGAAAAAGTACGAGTAAAAGAATAATAGTCAAAAAAATCAAAAAGACTTTAAATTGTTCTAAATTATGGGATTTTCCCAAATGAAAAAAGTATTTAAACAATTTTCTGAAAAAATTTCGGCGTCGTTTTTCATCAATTTTAAGAATTCTTTGTTCCGCGACAATTTTTTCGAAAGTCTATCATATTCAGATAACGAATTCCTAAACTTTTCGCCGGTTTTTTCGTGTTTGAGTCGCCATTATCGATGATTTCACCTTTATTTTCAAAATGTTAATATGCACATTTTAAAGTTCAAGTCTCAAAGACGCGATTTCCTCACCTCAAACGCTGGAATTCTGAATTGATTTCGAAATAACCTATTTTTTTTTTTGAAATAATCGTATACCCTTTTTCACGGTTGCATTTTTTCGAAAAATCTAATAAAAGATTCTGAAACTTCAGTTAATTTTGCGTCAGATATACCTGTTTGGACATTCTTTATGGCCTTTTTTTTAACACAAAATACAACCTTATAAAACTAGTCAAAAATGTTTATTCTGGACTTAATGGGTTAAAAAGAAATAAAAATAATACGACAAATTAAAGTACTAAATTACATGTAGTTCAAAGGAAAATTTGATATATAAAAATGATCACAATCTGAATGAGAAGCTGCATTTTTCTTTAAATCTAGATCATATATGTTCTCATGTATGTTTAATATATATATAATTGATTAATTAATGACATATTTATATCCGGTCAAAATCCGTATACATAATTATTTTAAGAATCCGTATATAAAATTTTAAATATATGATCGTATAAGTTGTTAATACAATCTTGATATAATTATATCTGATCATATATGATTCAGATATAATTATATAAAGTGTAAACAGAAGGCGATGGCAACAATTTGATTTGAAAAAAATCCTTTCGAAAACGCCAGGGAAAAAATGAATCAGAAATAATTATATCTGATCCAGCAATTATATCTCAATTATATACGACCATATCGGTAACATATGATCCAGATATGATCATGTTATGATTCAGATATAATTATATTTATTATGCAATTTGTTATTATTATTTCATTGACTGTCTATACTAAAAAATGTTAACTGAATTATATACCACTTTTTGTACGTAATTTTGGTGGCAAGAATATTACACAAACTTTTAAATTTTTTTATGCGTAAATTGATCACGTCTCTACTTAATTTGACGCTACATATTTCTTCCAAAAATTTGTACTATAAGAATGAACTTTTATATTTAATATGTATATTTAAAATATATATTTAAGAAATTTCTGATATAATTTAATATTTTATTACTGATTTAATATTAATATTGAAAAAATGAAAACTTTTATATTTAATACATATTTAAAATGATAATATATATTTAAAAACTTTATGAATGATTGAAAAAATAATCGTCAATTCATTTTAATCAAAATCTTCTTTTAATAATCAAATTAGTAAAAAATTGATAATAATTCATCCACGAATTTTAAACAGCCGAAATCCTATTAATTGTTATTAAATATATTTGTATAATTACAATAATGACCGCTAATTAAATATTATAACTTAAATTAGTAATAACTTTACTATTAAAAATCACATGGAATTTTTCGTAACTTGATCAATTTACAGTTCGATAATAATTATAAAATTTATGTATTCCTCAATTACATATATAACCATATCTCTAACATATATGATCCAGATATGATCATGCATGATTTAGATATATCTGATCCATTTTTCCCGGCTGTCGCGAGATCAAACTCGCGAGAAAAATATTGCTGAAAATTGGCAATGATTTGTATAAAAACGACTTTTTCAGACGAATATCGATCTAATTGACGAATATTCACGAATTAAACGAAATATTCGTTCCATTTCATCTTTACGAAATATTTTGTTCAATCGTCTCGATAAACTCACTCGACACGATTCTTCAATCATTCAATAAATCATTCAAAACAAACAAACGCTATCTTCGATCAATCGACGGCTCGTTTAATTTAACTAAATTAAATTTAATTAAATTAATTAAAAGATATACGTGAAAAAAAAGTATTGTCGAGTCAATCATATTACAGTTGATACAAGCATTCTTTTAGTTGTCGCGACATCTCTATTGTTGATACAACCATATGATTCTTCAAACAATATTTTGTTTTCCATGTACGTACATCTCTAATGACGATTCTAAAACTGACCGAATATCAACCGTCGAGTAGTACTAGTACGTATGTATATACATGTATACCAATGTTTACATTTCAGTGTATCACTTTGAAACCGACTCGTGTTTTGGAGCAAGCATCGTCGAATAGAATCCAAGCAAACTTTTAATTGACTTTAATTCCAAGTCGAGAATCGATCAGTATCAGTCGCGTCTTATTTACATCTAGCCATTTTTCAAAACGTCTCTTATTATAATTTAACACACTCGCTTATATCGGCCTCGAACTGCGCGTATACATGACAAAAGTCAAGCGCCACGAAAGCGATCCTCTTTTTTTTTAAAATCGCGAAGACGCGCTTATTATATTCCTTTGTTAAAACAAAACAAAACGAAAAAAAAACGATATACTTTGACACGCGGCGTCCGAATAAGCAAGCAGCGGATAGAACACTAGCCGGTTCTATCCGCACCGACGAGGGGCTGGGGGCACACCCATCCAAAGCCCCCCGTACACCCCCTGCGACCCCTTCTGTATGCCGATACGAGGCACGCACACAGACAACGAGTGTGTAGGACAGGGGCCTTTCTCCCTTTTTCTCTACTCGTGTCGCTCCTTTTCTTTCTCGCTCGCACCCTCATCGGCTCCCGTGGCTCCTGTTTCGCGGGACAGGGAGTTATATTCCGGTGCATGACTAAGAATCAACCCAGGTTACACGAACGAGCAACGACGAGGCCTATATGGCCACACCGGGTGCACGTTAAACGTTGCGCCGTCGCTTCGCGCGCGCCTTTATATTCCGTCGATAATGTCGTTCTATACCCGCTACATATATATATACACGCACTATCACGCGCTTGATTATCGATTCGCCGAGAAAGCGCCGAGATATCCAACGGTTTTCCCTTTTCTTTGTTCCGACGCACCATCACCGACCAAACAAGATGATTCCCGCAAGGACGACGTCCCGTCCATACATTTGCCGCGGAGTCGACGAAGACGCCCTTCTTTTCGAACAAGCGCGCCAACCGCTGGCAATCGAATAAACACGTGCTTATTCGATTTATTAAGGTGAAACTGCGGAAGAACGATTTCGCATTCGACTTTTATTCTTATATAATTATTACGAATGAAGAAGTATTTTTGGTGCACCGTTCAAACACTGGTCCGCGGTAAATGACAACGCATTGAAATGGATTCGTTCGAATAGAAAAAAAAGGATTCAGATTTATAGAAGCGAATTTCGATTTATACTTCAATACATTCCAGTTCATTTAAATTCACGAATAATATTTGTAGATTAAATTCTATTCTTGTCAATACATTTGAATCTGAAATTGATTAATTAAATTCGATATATTTGAATTCGTGTTAATCCGAAAATAATCGCTACGTGCAATTACAGAAAACGATGACGCGTTAAAAGATCAAAGTACGAATTAAAATGGATTCAAGTGGATTAAAAATTGATCAATTCCAATCTATTTGAATCCATTTCAATTCGTACTTTGATAATTCAATGCGTTTTCGATTACATACGCAATTCCTTCACTTAACGGATTAAAATGGATTGAAACGCATATAAACTAGATTTGGCATGGCGTTATTTTTAAATTCGAATGTATTGAAAAACATAAGATTCAATTTATAAATATTATTTCTGGTTTTAAAAACATTCGAATGTACTGAAGTGGGGATAGAAATTTGATCTGCTATTTCTTGATTCGTTTTTTTAATACGAATTTTTTTTTTTTTTATTCGGACGAATCCATTTCAATACATGGTCGTTTTTAGAAAACGAGAATGTATTGAAATTGATTCGGCAGAGACAAAAAATTAATTCTGATTTCTGTCTATACTTCAATGCATTTCAATTAATTTAAATTCATGAATAATAATCGCAGATTAAATTCTATTCCTGTCAATACATTTGAATCTGAAATTGATTAATTAAACTCTACATATTTGAATTCGTGTTAATCCGAAAATAATCACTATACGTGTAATCACCGTAAACGATGACGCGTTAAAAGATGAAAGTACGAATTAAAATGGATTCAGGTAGATTAAAAATTTATCAATTCCAATATATTTTAATCCATTTTAATTCGTACTTTGATAATTCAATGCTCTTTTGATCACTAACAATTCCTTTATTTTACGCATTCAAATGGATTGAAACGCATATAAACTAAATTTGGCATTGTTATTTTTAAATTCGAAATGTATTGAAAAACATAAGATTCAATTTATAAATATTATTTCTGGTTTTAAAAACATTCGAATGTATTGAATGGGGATAGAAATTCGAACTGCTATTTCTAAATTCGTTTTTTCAATTCGAATTCTTTTTTTTTTATTCTGACGAATCCATTTCAATACATGGTCGTTTTCAGAAAACGAGAATGTATTGAAATTGATTCGGCAGACACAAAAAATTAATTCATATTTAGCGATGTGAATTTCTGTCTATACTACAATACATTTCAATTCATTTAAATTCATGAATAATATTTGCAGATTAAATTCTATTCCTGTCAATATATACATTTGAATCTGAAATTGATTAATTAAACTCTACATATTTGAATTCGTGTTATTCCGAAAATAATCACTATACGTGTAATGACCATAAACGATGACGCATTAAAAGATGAAAGTACGAATTAAAATGGATTCAGGTGGATAGAAAATTGAACAATTCCAATCTATTTGAATCCATTTTTACTTTGATAATTCAATGCGTTTTCGATTACTTATACGCAATTCCTTCACTTAACGGATTAAAATGGATTGAAACGGATGATATGGATGATATGAAAATGTTTAAAAACGAATGTGTTTCAGAAAACGATAATATATATTGAAATTGATTCGGCAAAGTCGAAAAACTAATTTAGTTTTTACGACGTGAATTTCTGTCTATACTTCAATACACTTCAATTCATTTAAATTCATAAATAATATTTGTAAATTAAATTCTATTCTTGTCAAGACATTTGAATCTGAAATTGATCAATTAAACTCTACCTATTTGAATTCACATTAATTCGAAAATGATAACTACGTGTGCAATTACAGTAAACGATGACGCGTTGAAAGATCAAAGTACGAATTAAAATGGATTTACGTGGATTAAAAATTTATCAACTTAAATCTATTTGAATCCATTTCACTTCGTACTTTGATCTTTCAATGAGTTTTCGATTACTTAGAATTCCTTCACTTAACGGATTAAAATGGATATAAACTAGATTTGGCATTTTTAAAATCGAATGTATTGAAAAACATAAAATTTAATTTGTAAATATATATATGTATATATCTTGTTGGGAAAAAATTCAAGTTCACGTTGTTTGTGCTTCTAATTCGTTACAATTTGTTTCTTTTTTTCTTTTGATTGAAGACAATGTTCAATTAATTATTTTCCTATATATATATTCCTGAGACTTTAAATAATTAAAATAGGATTTCAGCAGTGGCATAGAAACAAAACGATAATGGCGCATTTGTGGAGGAGGTAGAAAAGAGTTGAAAGAGGATTCACTAGTATTAAACAGAACTTAATTTCTGTTTTCCCCTTTCATGTCCTTGAAATCCGTCGATAATTCCAATTTCGCTGATTAGAGTAGGGGTTAGTGGACTTAAGTGTTCGACTCAGATTGCTTCACTTTTCAAACTCAAGGGCGCAGTATAGGATACTTAAAAGAGGATTCGAGAGGAAAAGACTCAAACAAAAAACTAGAATCATCAAAAGTAAACTTTATTGTAAGGTATATAATAATAATAATAATACAAATCTATTGAAATGAATTCTGCAGAGTAGGCAAAGACGAATTCATATAAATATTTCGATACAGTGCAATGTATTTAAATCCATACAAATAATACATAAAGTGCTGTGTGAACTTTTTTCAAACAATGTTAATTTCTAAATAAATATTAAAATTAAAAATATCTAAACGCTTTTTCAAAAAGTTAATATTAACGCGATTATAAAACTGATGTAAAAATTCAAAGAGATAGGAATAGCAAAAATTAGGCACTTCTATACCAGGCCGAAATTTTCAATAGAAGGGCACTTAATTTATTCCCTGCAAGAATTGAACGTAACATTTACATAATTGTTACATAACTATCCGAATTGTGCTTGCAGGGTTCTTCTTAGTCTGAACGAGGTATTAAGAATTCTTAAATATGGAAAACTTGAATTTTACTTTCCCTTTGTGTTTTTGAAATTTAAACGAGTTTACCTCTCTGCAAACATCGAAGGTAACATTTACGTAACATTTACATCATTGTTACTTGTCACGTAAATGTTACATATAGTTGTTACACAATTGTTAAGTAATTGTCAAAATTGTACTTGCTTGGCTTCACTTAAATTACAAATTTTCAAAATTATATTTTCGATTTAGATTGAAAAATTGCGTTAATATAATTATTTATTTATTTATTTATTTATTTTATAGTTTTATTTTATATATATTTATTTATTTATTATAGTGAAATTTAACGCAGTTGAATCTATTACGAAAAAAAAAAACTGTCAAATCAGTAGAAAGGAAATTAGCCCGAATTAAAAATTAGAAACTTCTAGACAAAGTTATGCTTTTTGAAAATTAAAAATTTTCACAAATGTTTCACGTATAAAAAGTAAACATGAAAACTTAAATTCTCTGTTCCTAAATTCACAATAGTCAATTATATTAGTATTAGTTCTCTTTTTATGCTCCAATTATTTGTATGCCTTGTTTTCAATATAAAAAAAAAAAAATTCCGTTTATAGAATCTTCTAAAATCTTAAACTTAAAATTTTGAAAAAATGTCATTTCAATTTTAAATGTCAATAAGATTGTATGATTTAGGAATCAAAGAAAAACTTGTTTTCAAATTAAATTACTTATTCTAGAAACTTATCAAGTTCCAACTTTTTGGAGGTTGAAGACCTTGAAGAGGATTTAAAATTTAATAAGATGAGCCAGAGCTTAACAAATGGTAACTATTTTTAATGGTGTATTATTATTACTTCAGAGGTGGAAAATGTTGGATCTCTTGTTATTTAACAATGAAAGCAGAAGAAGCAAAAGTAATATAGATGCAATTAAAATAATTATTATTTCTCAGAAAGTTAAAAAATTAGTAAAATATAATAACATTACATTGATTATTGTTGATTGAAATGATGGTTGTTATTTGATAAAATATAAAAGTATAGGAAAATTCATAACTTTTAAAATTCAATTAAACGTTTTTCTTTTAAATGAAAATTTTAAAAATATAACAAAAGATTATTTCAAAAATCTATGACTTTCAGGTATCCTTCCTCCTTAAAAGCTTCCTTAAATATTCATTCAGTTTTCAACAAGCTAATGGAAAAATGTTTCGTAGTTCGCCAAAAGTGCGAAAGAAAAAAATTTAGAAAAAAAAGTCACTATATATAAGAGCATAAAAGTGTATAACATTTAAAAAATTATCCTTCAGACAGTATAGTTTAAATAGTGAAATGTTCACGAAAATTGTTTTGCATTTTATCAACTGAAATGTCGTCGCGACATATGTACGTACGTAAGAAATATGTGACATTATTCCTTTGAAAAATGATGGGAACAATGGTGTTTGTCAAGAGAATTGATACGCGACATTCGTGCAAACATCACCTGCGTGAAATTGTCAAGATCGTAAGTACACAAAAGACATAGATCTTCTTAGCGAGCAGGCATTTCGAGTACTTTTCAATCACTTGAGTCAACGGAACGGTGGCTACCGTCTACGCCTCTTTAAATAACTGCAAATAAAAGAGGGAAAAAGTACAATGCTTTAAATGATGAAGAGGACAAAAAAATCACGTCAAATATTTACTTTCATATAGGTGTCAACGGTAGAAATGGAAGCTCAACTACTAAAAAAAAAAAAAAATACAAATTTCGTTCATTCGGATTTAAATAATAAAACGAATCTTCTTTATCATTTTAATACGTACAAGAACGATAAAAAAAGCTCAGTCATAATGATATTTTGAAAAACGATAAGAATATATACTTTGTCAAAGTAATTATTTTTTTGTTGGGATTCGAACAACGTTTCGACCTGCACTATATCATTGAAACTATGATAAAAAAGGCGTGTGTAATAGGGTGTAAAAATAGGGTGCCCTTGCAACGTTATTATTTTTCAATACATCAGTATTCGAAAATTGCACATAATTTCTAAGTCATCTTCTTCCAAGTAAGATAAAAATAACTTTGTGCTTATTTTCCGACAATTTGTTGCAAACGTTACATATAATCGTTATACGTCAACCTGACACCTGTCTTTCAAGTGTCAGCATAAAATGAATGAGAAAATATAAAATATATTTACACGTAGAAAACACGAAATAAAAGTAAGGGAAATGGAGAAACTTCTCGACAAGTGGCATTTAAATAAAGAAAAATTATATATAATAATTGATAAAAAGATAAAAATGTAAATCTAACTTTACACATATATATATAAGCTATGAAAATTTACAATAGACAACTATAACCAATAATTAAAAAAAAAAAAAAAAAAAAAAAAAAAATATAAAAAAAAAAATACAAAAAAAAAAAAAATACAATAAAAAATAAGCAAAATTTTCTTGATAGACGATCGTAAAACCAAAATAAATCTAACTGAATAAAAATGTCATGAAAATAAAAAAAATTTCCAAAAATATTAGTAAAAATAATCAAAGTTGGTAAGAATGAATCGAAAAGTGAAAACTAAATTTAAAAAAATCTAGGGAAATGTATGAGAAAAGTGTTCATTGACTGCAATTAGTAGGCAATAAGAAGACAATAGAAGGCATTAAAATATTAATCGAAATTTAAAGCAATGAAAATATGGAAAATTTATGCATAGAATTGAAAAACAAAATGAAATGAAAAAATGTAATAAAATTTATATAAACCTGTAAAAAAATGCATAAAATCTATAAAAATTAATGATGATTAACTATATAATATATAATTCAATATATAAAATCAATATCAGTATATTTGTATATAAATATAAAAAATATGTCCATATATACAAATGCATACACTCACAAAAAATAATCATTTCAGAAATAACGATTGATAACTGGAAATACCGTTAAAATGAATGAAAATTATAAAAACTACACTACTTACTGCATCGTACTATACTACTTCATAAACGCGTCTGGTGTTGCCCTCTATAGAGCCGACCAGGGAACCGGTTGAGCATCTTCATTTGCGGTATCCAAGCTTATGTGCGGTTTACGAAGGGAAAAACAAATATTGTTTTTTCGATTGTTTCGAATGCAATCAAATTTTAAACAAAAGGTTAGGTTGCAATTAATACAAAATTATAGTAAAGAAACAATTCAAATTATTTCCGTTATTACAGGGGACTAATGTATTCGATTATATATAAATTTTATGTTCGATATTGTAGACATCGAAACATACAATCAAACTGAGCAACCTTTCATCGAAATCATAATTATCGAATATTAAAAAAAGCGGAAATTACGGCACTAATTCGATTCAGGGCACAGAATTAAATATTAGATTTAATAATAAATTACATTATTTTCTATAATATAATTTCCTTAAATATTTTTTACAATGTCATTAAAATTTTGTACAATCTTTTTAAAATTTAACACTTTTGTGTAGTTGATCAGAGTATATAAGCTCGCAATATATTAATTATTTATATTTATTTATTTTGACTTACTTCCCTAGTAGAAAATAAAACCAGTTTATGGACATTTTTTCTAGACTCCATTATTTTTATCATAGAGGCCAGCAAAATTTGGCCGAAATTGGTATTATTTTCTACAAGGGTTATATTAATTTTAATTTAAAATGAGTGTAAAATAAAATTCATTAAAATGAATTCATTAAAACGAATTCATTAAAATGAATTTTTTTTTTTTTTTTGTTATTACGGCCCTTTTCTGCCCTTCTACGGCTAATTGGCCCAATAAAATGAATTTTATTTTACACTCATTTTATATATTTTACGGAGTGAAAAATATTTAATTAAAAATATTAATTTATTTCTCTAATATTAATTTTAATTTATTTATTATCTGCGCTTTTGTTGGAGCAATCATTCCATGGTTGTATTAACAATAAAAATTATTGTGTTAACCAGAAGAATGGTTGTGTCAACTCTAGTATGGTTGTCCTAACAATACTTTCTTTTCCGTTTCATAAATATTTGTGCGAGGGGCAATCTGCAAAACAGTGACTGATGTAACTTGTCCATTTCAAATTCATATGATTTTAACAATTTTTTTTAATACAAAATTTCTTGTTCTTTAATATAAATACAAAATTTTTGTAATTAAAAATTGTATTGGATACAATTATTTAAAAATAATCGAGAATGGATATGGTCAATAAAGTTTATTATTATTATTTATTATTATTAAATTTATTGCAATGTATTATAAAATAAAAGTTGACATTTATACGGCGTAAAGAAGACCTTTCACTTTAATGCGTAAAGTAAACATTTACACACTGGCTCATGACTTAAAAACATAACTTTGGAAATTTTCTGAATTATTTTCTTTTTCACTTATACACTTGTCATCATCCAGTATAGAGTATATCAATTCCTCACTGCACGGGGAAAAAAGCATCGTTGGGACAACATATTACAGTTGACACGACAATTTCTATGGTTGATATAACCAGAATATGGTTGCTCTAATAATACTTTTTTTTTTCGGTGTACTAGAAACCGAAGGTTGTCGAAGTAACATTTTTCTTACGCCATATAATGTTGGATATTTTTCGGATATACAATAACACCATATTGATATCATATTCGAAATTTTAATAATTTTCACAAGTGCAGGAACTGAAAAACACTTTTTCAATGTTTATTTCTCTACAAAATATATAACTATAACTACTTTAAAAAAAAAAAAAAAAACTCAAATGGCCAATATACGATTTTTACCCCACCCATCTCTAAATTCAATACTTTGGCCTGACCTATGTTACTGGTCGAGATAATAAATTGGTTATTTACAAGGTCTGCTATTTCTAAGATGACTGACTAACGAAAAGTTAGTGGTCGAGAAGGGTCGTGAAAATGATATGCCTCGCGCGGTGCGGTTTGAAGCAACTTATATATATATGCACACAAACATATACCTGTACACACATGGACCGCTTGAATTGAGCCTAGGGCTATACAGCAAGGTTAAAAATTTCTACCTGAGCCAAGACGTTTATAGCTCTACTTTTTCTCCGTTTGAAGTATTGGTGCAAGTTCAAGTGTACAATTTTCGATGCGACATTATTTGGGCGACAGTCGTGATTTTCAAACTGATTTTTAAAATTTAATCGAAATCACTGATAATATATGATCGAAATAAATGGTTTTATCGTTATTTGTCAATTATACAGTGATGACGAAAAATTATTGAGTCAATAAGGTAAAATATCTCAATTTAATCATCCAATGACAATTAGCCAAATATTTGAAAATTAATCACATTGCATCTATAATAAACTATAATCAAATCCTGATTAATCACCATCAGCAATCTAATGATAATAAACGTTATGTTTACTCAACTCTCCAAGCACATGATAAAGAAGATTATCAACGGAATATGTAATCAAACTCCTTATAAAATTTATAAAAAAACGAAATGTTTTCTTAAACTTACAAAATCACCTTCTCTCTCTCACTCCTTTTAAGAAGACTTCCTGAACTTACCTGAAACACAGAATAAACATTGCATTATTATTCAATATTTAACATTTATACATTTTATTACATCATATATATTTAATCGAAGAAATAAGTATTCAAATCGCACATTAACAAATATGATTGACATATATATAGGATGCGACTGATACAATACGAGTATCGATCTGGACTTTATCGGAGAGTTTCTAAGGGATGATTACGAGACCATCAGCAATCCCAGTGTGAACTGTGCACGCGAATAGCATAGCGGATGACGAGCCCTTTATCAGCGCTGCTCGGATCTCGCTCGGATAATACCCCCTTGTTGCACCCTCCTTTTTGCACGGCTGGTACATGGTGTATAAACGCCATTATGTCCCCCCTCAAAAAAATAGCAAAGTGCCATTTCGATTTTTACGACCAGCTTCCCATATTAAATATGGGAAGTGACGGATTTAAGGGGATTTTTCCGGTTATAAAAACTGATTCAGTTTCGATACAATTTAAAAAAAAAAAGTCATCTTATATTTTAGCGTAGTTCAAAACAATGATCGCGTTACTTTTTTTTTACCATTTACCAATCTAAACAAGTTTCGGAATGAACGCAAAAAGTATCCCTTCTGCTTAGTTAAAAAGTATCGACAAAAATGCATAGTACGAAAGTTACATTATATATATATATCGAGGACGTTCAATCATTGCTGTCAACTAATTGAAAGTTTCAGCTCGACTCGAATTACTCTCGACGAATGACTTTCAGTAGGGAAATTAACTTCCAAGTAAGGACTAGTGAACTAATGCAAACTTGGCTTTTCACCGTGACAGCACGCCCTTTAGTCTTCCGCCCTCTCGACATTCGTATATATACTAGCCGCGACGCATATCCTGCTGTTCTCTGTCAACGTCAACACCATTAGCACAATCCCTCCTCTATACTGTTTCAAAAGTACTAATTTTCCTAAATTGTTCAAGCACGTGATCTACACAGATTCATATTATGAACCCTTGCTAAAGAGGTGATGATAAATTCATTTTTATTCGCAATCATTCGCAAAAATGAATTGATCCGGTTTGCAATTCAAAATAATAATGGAAAATATAATTTATAGGTTATGTTTAACGTTAAATTAAAAAAATGTAATTCTCGTGCTGAATTTCAGCTGATTATTGATAATCAATTAATTATTAATTGCCGAAATGCAATGACGAGACAATAAAATGAATTCAACCACATCGAGCCCTCGATAAAGCGTTTAATGTCATTCGTCCCTTTATGTACACCTTTTCGATGTAAGGACCTCAATTATATGCGTTGCCGCCTTCTTTGAGTTTTCGCACAAGCTTGATCCGCTTTCCTCCTTGTCGTGCTTTGTTTTAAAACGATACTGGCGGGAGTATACGTATAAACAGGCGGGTGCCAAAAGTTAACGCGGTCGTGAACCACTTCCTCCGGGGATTTTGTCGACCCTCGTTACAACCATGACGAGGATAAAGCACTACTATCTTCTTCCCCTAACCTCCCTACTACCACTCCAGCATCATCGCGATACGCAATTTGCATTCATAACTTCCTTATATAAGCTTTTTATTAATTTTTTTTTTACCAAAATTTCATAACGACAATTGCGCATGGTAAAAGAAATTACGAATCGTAAACTTATTTTTACTTGATACTATTTTCTTGATCAATATTATTATATTAAGGGGGTTCTAAAGTAGAACAGTTACCGACCTAATCTCGAAATACGAAAAATGTAAATTATAAATGATTGAAACGTTTTTTCAAAATTTGGGCTTTGGAAGG
>JAPYZR010001494.1:0-58578 GCA_030522945.1 Trichopria nigra
GTTATTCATTGAACAACCAAGCCTTACTTTAAATAAGTGTAACATTATTCGCAACCAGCTGCTCATTCCGCTTCGCATTATAATTAAATAATAGTACACCAAGTACTACTAAACACATTTTAATACATTTAAGATGCATCGTCTCGCGCTGCAGAATAGAATTAACATTTTTAATTAAAGATGAATTTATCTCATGAGCATGATATTTATTTTACACCAACGCTATACAGAAAAAGTAAGGCAACTATACGTTCCCGTGTCGGACTGATGCGCCCTGATGGGAAGAAAGCAGCACGCTGTCATTCTGAGAGCGCACTGCTGTTCAAATTTGGGAAGGTTGCTCACCGAAACTTTGATTACGTTTTCATTGGCAAAAGAACATTGCGTTTCCCCCTTGTCCAAACATGAACGAGTAACACTACGAATGGAGAGGGGTGGCGGTAGTGGGGTATGTAGTATACTGATTCTGTTTTGTTTTTTTTTCGTGTAGGTCGTGTAGGTGTAGGAAGGGTCGATATTCGAAAATATATGTCGTGGAAAAAATACTTTCATCCCACGTTTGAAATAATAGAGTTGACTCTGCATTGAACTAAACTTTGACAAATTTCTCCTACATTATGTGTCTATTTATATAATTATAAATAAATAGAATAAAAAAAGAAAAATCATTATTGTTGATTTTATAAACTGTTATTTCCTAATTATTTTCTTTCTTTATATTGACGTATATGTTCAGAAAATATGTAGTTCATTTCTAAAATTGTTACAACTAATAAATAGTATATTACGTATCAAGAGTGGAAACGAAGGCATATATTGCACCGAGGGTAATGAGGGCGTCGAGGGAGTGATTTTCCACCACCAAGAGTGGCCTGCGATACCTACAGTACTTGTTGTCATATCTGTTTTATGAAAATTTGTGGTCGTACAAAGAAAAAGACCGGCGGTCGGTAAAAACTGTTCGTTTACCCTTTGCACATGCGCACTCGCGGAAGCGCGCTGCGTAGCGACAATCTAAGCCTTTCCGACCGCTTTAGCAACACGGAAAAACAGCGAATTTATACAGATCTGACAAAAAGGCAGTTTTTATTCGACGTTTATTTAAAACCCTTGCATAATTTAATATAAAATATTATTAACATAAAATTAAATTATTAACAAAGTATAATTTTATTATCTTTACTAAATGTATGGATAATTCATTTACATTATGCACCGAATTCGCGGAATAAAATGTATGTCGAATTCCATTTTCATGTAAATTTGATTAACCACTTACATGAACAATGAATTATTATAATTTCAATGAATAATATCAATGAACCTGTTTACATATGCAACGTGGCATGACCCCAGACAATACGGGACGTCTCAGGACATCCTGAAAATGGTCCGGAATATTCTGTATATCCGTCCTGGTTAGTCTCATGATGTCCTGAGGACATGCGTCCCAGTCGGACGGGACACATTTTCACATATCACCGGCTAAATTATGCGGTATTTTCATAAAAATATTTACTCATGCACTTTATTTCCATAATGTTATAAACACGATAATAATGCCCACTCAGCACGGGCCATCCTCAAATCGTCCTTAATACCCTATTTCCGTTCTGGATAGCTACCGCTCGAAGGATGTACCAACAAGACGAGACTAATTTTCATAAATCACCGGTAAAATAATTATAAGTATATCTTCGACTGATCCTGAATATCCTATATGTTTTTGTTCTACGATACATATGTGCATTATAGCAATCATAGCTATACGATTCCCGCTTTATAGACCTAATACTGTTGCTTTTTTCTATTTACAATTAATATATATCACTATTCTACGCTGTAATAATCGTTTGGAAAAAATATTTTTCAATTTAATAGAAAAATGTATTTTGTAAAAAAAAAGATGTTCGGTGTTTTTAAAAGCGTTCATTCTGATAAGGATATCCTCAGAACACCCCCAGAGAATCCCTCCAGGACGTCCTGAAGAGGTCCGGAGGAACAAAATCTAGACGTCATGGGGATATTATAATTCCTGGACATGACGTCCTCAGGACATCTTAAAGTCCCGTATGCCTATAATGCAAAAAAACTTGCGGAGCTCCTCAGGATGCCCTATAGTATAATAATAACCCACTAGGATTCACTCGTGAAAATTTTTTTTTGTTATTTTCTGGTTCTATGTATCTTGAGCTAGTCAGGTGGGAATTTACAAAAATGGATAACATTTTAATCCCTGTTTGAAATAATTCCTTAAAGTATTATTGTATGCCGAAATGTGTGCAACAAGCATCATAAATGATCATTTAGTACAATAAGAATACGGAACGTGTACGCACCTACTAAGTTCGTTTCTCTTCGGCCAACGATTTCTGAAAGAAAAACAAATTTCATTAATAATGTGCAAATGCATACATTACATTAAGATTCTATCGAGAAATTATTTCTCGAAGGATAGATATGTAGTTAAAACTTCATAGCTGATGTACATCAAGTCCAAATAGTAAACTCCGTTTTTATTTTGGTAATACATAAAATAAGCCACTGCAGCAAAATGAAACTTTCAGTACCTGAATTTGCTTACGTATATATGCAGAAAATAAAAGTACTTGGGTTTATTTGCTTATATTAAAGGCCACGGTATTAAAAGAATATCCCTTACTTTTCTCTATATTGAATGAAAAATCTTTCTTGAACGTATAAACTTATCTTAGTCTTAAAGTTTATAACTTAATATATCAATATATCAATTTTTGTTCATAAACAATAAGAACTATATTAACCCGTTTCGTCCTGAAATGGCATAAATTGTCACCGTTTTTTAGCTAAATAATTTACATAGAAAGGGTAAATGAATATTTATATAAGTCCATGTCTTATAGGTTTCAAGTCTGCTCTTTCTAAATCTGAAGTCCATTTTCCAATATCTTTAGTCGTTTTCCAATATGGCGCCCAGAATGGCAAAAAACCCGAAAAAAATAATAGTTTCTTAAATTGAAATCCTTTTTTTTTTATATGAAACTGTAGACCATGTTACCATTGGTCAAAATGGAGTGTATATGTGTAAATGTTCGTAAGAAACTACCCATGATCGATCAATCCGAGCCTTGAATTTAAAACACGAATTGATGATCTAAAATTAAGCAACAATTATTCATGTATATTTTGTTGTTGTTGTGGCTATGAATATAAATGAACTCGGACAATTCGATTGGTAGATTGTCCTTCCCATATAATTTACGTAAATGATTAATATGGAATGGAATCAACACGTCCTATTTTGTATTAAAGTCTTTCCTCAAAGTGGAAAAAAAGATAGACAAGTTAGGGAGAGCCCAGCGAGTCGAGATACCGAATTAACAAAAACGACGATTAATCATGTTTTACGAAAGCGCCATTAGCGCAGCTTTCAAGAGGGTGGTCTGCTCCTCCTCGCTATAGGAGAAACTGATCGAAGTCGCCCTCGCCCCTGACTTACACGGTTAATCGTGTCAGGCCTCGTTAAAAGCTAACTTCACCATTACTGGGCCAAAATACGATTATGAATTGTTTAAACGATGCGTGCCTAGCACACTTTGAAGAAAGCTTCTTATTGGCCGATTCATAATTAACTTTGATCTGGCTTGTAATTAATATTAACATCGAACACCAGATAACCGCGTGGGCGGATGTCTCGATAAACGCCTAGCTACATTACGTGTTGATTAATGTACGATATTGAATCAATGACACGGTTGAAATTTCTCCATCAAAGGCCCAAAATAATTTCGTATCCCTATATTATATTACGTGATTACAGTATCGGCTGAAGTTAATATTTAAAAATCTTTTAGTTTTAGTCTGAATATTTATATCAGTAGATACTGTTAGAGATATTTTGAAAATGATTCAAAAGATTTTTGGCATCAAGCATTGAATAAACGAGATAAAGAGATTGAAATATGAAGTGTGACAACTGTACAAATACGACAGCTTGAAATCCAAAGATCGTTGGTATAGGATCTTTCCTTTGTTCATCTATAAAGCAAATAGTCCTGATTATCGTTGGAAATTCTTAAGAGTAGTCAGTGTTTAATTACTTTTAAAAGATAAAACTTCAGAAATATTACACAATACAGTTTACATTATTTGATTGTCTTATTACAAAGTTTGGATATAGACGATACATTATTATATCTTACGTTGTTTGGTTTAATGGCAACAAGTTGCAACGAATTTTTCAAATAATATTATTAATGATACAGAACACTAATTTCAACAGTAGTTTGATAAGACTACTTCGAAATAATAACTGAAATTCCGTTAAAAAGACATGTATGACCAGGCAACCTTAATTTTATTAAACCAGAACATGAGCAATGGCATGCCATTAGTTACAATTTTTTTTGTCTTGGCCGTTAAGCCTAGATTAGTGTCTGTCCGTGTCTCTCTTACCTATATCAATCTTAGCATCCAACACTACATTAATCGTCAAAAAGAGGGTTTCCCCACTTTGTAGGTCAAGCTAGGGCACGAACGTCTTTTTTAACCTGATACATCACTCAGTCTTTCGAATATCCTCCTTACTTTTACCGTATGTAATCTTAATTTTTATTGTATCTAGAGCTTTTTGGCTTTGTGGACTTTAAAGTCATTCATTTAAAATTGATAAACAATTTTGTGTTCGCGGTTATCTAGTGCACTTTACGTGAACCATACTAAGCATGGCTGAAATACGTCTCTCCTAAAACGAATCCACTCGGTGGTTGTTGCATACTTCGTCTCTGATCTTACTGGAACCTACTTTTATGTGGTCGAGTAAATTTTTCCGCGCATTTATGCACTTGAATTTATTATCGAATATCCCTGCCGCTATACTGCTCATAAAAAATGTAACCTTTTGCCGGAACTATATTAATATTTTTATCTATTTTTTTCATTCTTTTATTCATTCAATTTCAATAAATTATAAAAAAAGAATTGAATACTTCACTAACACTATACTTACATATTCAAATTATTACAATTTTTCAAAAAAGGCGTTAACAAGTTATATGGTTCGTGAGTTTTACTGAAAACGTAATTTTGTTTCAAATTATATATATTTTCCCGCCTCCCATCGATGGGTATGTAGTATTTAAGTTCGCCCTTGGGACTAACAATTTTCAATTTATTTTAGATTTTTATCTTTACTCATGCCCCCCCCCCCCCCCACTCCCTTCCTCTCCGCTGTTATTAATTGTTGCCAGCTTTCAATTTTCATGCTTGCGAGGATGAGTAAAGTTCTAGTGGTCATTCCTGGCAAAATTTATTTTTCTACATCAATAAATAGATCTTTGAAAAAGGAAGAAGATGAAGAAATGCCATCGCATTTAGGACAATATTGCGACATTTTCCTTACGGATTATATACAGCAAAGAAAATGAAATTTTCTTTTCTTTACCCCATTATTGTTAAAAATACTTTTTGCATAATAAATGTGATATACATCTGCTCTAAATTGTCGATTTAGACTCATTTGTACCTTATTTGAAGCAGAAAACTGTAAAGAATTTACAATTCTATCTTACATAAATGTACAATATTTCCCAATAGAGACATTGTGAATTTAATTGAGATATTTTTGGCATTCGCCATTTTTTGAGTAAGAAATGACCAAAATTCTAAACGGAGCAACTCGTCTAGAATTTCATTATTTTTGTTAATTTTGTGCTCATTACATTTGAAAAACGCATACAAGAAAAGATATCTCACTTAATAGTAGACTGATTACGTTAAAAATGCTAGTAGAAAAACCTTAAAAAAGTTTTTCTTGTGAAAAATGTTTGTTCTGCGGGCCACCTTAATATACATAGTATATATGATATCATTCAGTATTAATTTAACTGAAATTCAGAAAACCGAGTATAGAAGGCATAATCATAGAGTGTAATCATCATTAAGTATGGATTATAATCATTGCATGCTTCATAAAATACGTCAACTTTTTTCGATTTGTCAAGTGATTGATAAAAGCTCAAAGAAGATAAACGAAACATGGAGAGACTACACATTAAAGATTATCAATTATTTATCAATATGCAATTGTATAATGCCAAGTATTTTCTGCATTTCAATGAGTATTAAATGAAACACAGTTCAAAATGTCATCTTCACAGCATGATTTTCATCGTGACTCATATTCAATACGAACAAATCAAGCGACATGATTTCAAGTCGGTTACTCGATATTCTCTTGTATCTCGGATCCTTTGAAAGTGTTTTTTTATTCATTTTTTATTTTTTTTTTATTTTCTACAATAAAAAGGATACGATGGAACTAAAGCTTGGCAAAGGCCATAAGCTCAAAGTTCGCAAGTCAGAGCAGACCTTATCGATCGTGTTCACGGGCAAGCTCACCTGTGCGCGGACCTCGATGATGCGGAAATAGCCGGCGAAACGCTGAATACCGCGCATATCAGCCACTGGGGAACGGAGCAGTCGCTCAATGGAAATTCTCATCCCGCAGGAGCGACGCGAAGCTTAGCCGGCTACAAAGGCACCGATGAACTGGAAAATGCACAAGCTTGGATGCGGAGTCTGAATGAAAGACAGATATATGGGGAAAGTAACGCGGTAAGACGCAGTGACACTGCGGAATCAACTTTGTGAGATGTAGGGAGGACGAACACGGGGTGGCGAAATTATAAGGGTGAGTGGTATAAATATTACCAACAAAGAATAATACAATAAAGAACGACCTAGCTGCCAAATGAGAGGAAACTTGAACGGGTCTGAAATAAAACTTTTTATTTCTCGAGAGCACGTTTTACATTTGCCGTTCAACGCAGAACACACAGCGCGATGATGATTTGTAATAACACTCGATTACTACAACGCATTCCTTAGAATTTAATTTTAAGAAAAACATCCCCATTAAGTGCTTTCGTGCAAAATGTACACGCGAATGAAGAACTTAATAGTCATATATATTAGAGAAATTCGGAAAACCTAACTGAACATAAATAAAGAGGAATTGTCTGCTAATATGTGGAACTGAAAACCATATGACAATTTCAATACTAGTTCTATGCGCATAACATAATCAGGGAAAGCTTAGAGCTGCGCCGATAATCTAGATTTCGTTTGTAATTACCTATATTTTGTGCTAATGAGCATAAATGGTATAAATGGTTATATAGTGAAATACGAGCAATATAAAAATATGTTCGAATGGATATTAGACCATACGTGGGAGGTCAACACAAATATCATGTACATATGATATCATATATTATAGGATTTATAACTACATATAAAATTATTTGTCGGAATGAAAATGTAGAAATGAAAGATTTGTATACTGTTGATACTTATAATGATAATGTTACTTATTATACACTTATTATTATTCATTACGTATTAATAGCAAATAAAATTCTTTTGGTATTTTATTAATTTTCATAAATAATAAAAACTTACACGAACAATGAAAATTATACTGAATTATTAATAACAATGCTTTTCATCCAACATCCAAACAAATTTCGCTGAGGAAAATTTCAATAATTTAATAAAAAAAAAGGTAAAAACATTTACGAAATATAATTTTTTAATTGATATTTCGAATATTTTGAATTGAATTGTAAAATAATTTGAAACAGACCAATCTTACCAAGAATGAAAATACATTTTAATTTAATTTAATATAATTATTAAGTAATTAAAAATAATTCCTCCAGTTACAGTTTCATTTATTTGTTTTATTTGCATGTTTTTAATCCCAGTAAATACAGCGATACTCGTCTATATATGATAATGTACATTTATCGGAATGCGGCCACGTGCACATGATGTAGTTCGAAGCCTTTAAATATCGATCCTGGTATAACGTAATGTGTCGAATAGTTTGAAATATGATAACATCACATGTTAAACGAGAATTACATATATAATTGTTTTACTATCACCTCAAGCAAGTTGTTGTGTATAAAATCAAATGCATCAAAATATCCTAACTACTTCAGTACATATTAGTCGTTTATAAAAAGATATATAATTATATAATGATATATTATAAACGCCCTATCATTTATATTATAAACACTTATTTTTTCTTTGGAAGAGAATGCGCCTATGTGTTGTAACGACATTAACATGGTTAATTACATCATGCGAATATAGAATTATCTCGTTATTTTTTATTTCATTGCCACGAACTATTTTAGTATAGAATTAATTACATGGAATATACACCAACTCAATAATTACAAGAGTTAGTTAAATTTAACAAAAATGATGTTTATAAAATTAACATATATTATATTTCATTTTATACGCATATGTTTACCTTAATTTATTGAAATTTACAATTCGTCTGTGCAAACTTTTCGCAGATATGCAAGAGTTTCCAAATGACTATCATGAAGTATGTATTACATTATTTCTCCGGATTACATTCGACTTATTAATATTAATTACATTTTTTTTTTTTAACCGATCCTCATTAACAAGTTTGAATATTTATTGTTATATATATATTCATTAAAATTATATCCATTTGGGCCGTTTATATGAAGGGAAGAATCTTCATTTAGTTCTAGGTTCTGAAACTTAAAGAGCACATGGGGAAATGAGTATAACGATTTCATTAAAAGTAGTATAATAACTATTCAGTTAATAAAGTATAAAGACCCATAAAACCAGTAGACACGTACGTGAAATTAAGAAGATAGGTGGAATAACTTTAGTCATTTTAACGAAATTTTACTTGGCACGTCTACAGTATAAAATTACAGTATTTTATTATAGAATGAACGATGTTTCAAGATGGTTATAGCACATTAAACGTAATCATGCCGATTAAATTAATATTGATCAATACGAAATTCATGGATTCGAATTGAATAGATGGAAATAAATGACGTTCAAAGAGCAGATGAGGTGAGTTACTGTAAAATCCAGCTTTAGGAAAGTGATAAATTGTATGTAAATATAGTCCGTGCAAAAAGAAATGGAAACAACGGGTGCCGATTGAAAAAAAAAAAAAAAAAAATGATCGGCTAGCCAGAATGCAATACAAGTGACTTTGATAGGAAAATAAAGAGTGATCCGCGAAACTATATGACCAGAGATAAAGAATCGATGCGGACAATATCATAAAACATTTCTCACTTTCAAGAGGATTTGAAGTCAATAAAATTTGAAAACACGCAATAGCTACCGGCAATAATTAAATGTTACGTTAAAAACATCTCACTTAAATCTCCTGTTATAATTGAATGTTTATACTGTTTTGAAAAGAGTTGTTCAATGTAATTTTCATTTTTGATAACTTTGGACTGTTCATCCTGATCGTGACACTGTACTTTATCAGCTTAAAAAACAATAACTATCTTAAGTTGCAAATTGCTGTGACGTCACTTTTCATCGCTACGAAATAATCATAAACGAGCTCGAGCACATCAGAGCAGTTCACAAACCGACAATGCTAAATCGCAGGTGTGTCGCCTAGCACCAACCGTCGGAAGCAAATGAAAATTTATCATCACGTGCATCGCGATATGAAAAAAGCCATTGAGTCGACAACAAATCGATTAATTTTACTTGGGCTATTATAACGTAATTGAAGTTAGAAAGAAGTGGCACAAATGGAGATATTATTTATGTAATTCCACCTACAATTAGGGTTGTAAATGTCCGTAAAAAATTGGATTTGTTGTCACTATAGCGTCCTGAATATGGTATGTAGCTTTCAAAATGACACTGATAAAGTGGATTAACACACACCGTTCGCATGTTTCATGTGCTTGATTTTGATTGCTGCAAAATTTGTCGTTCAAAAAACAATTGCTTTTTTAAATTTAGATTTGCATCTAGATGCATCTAGAAGTTTCGACAAGGATTGACGGTCATTTTCGATTGGTCCAATATAGAACTCAACCTGAATGCTAGGTATAGTTGAAATAACTGACCAAATGGAATGTCTCAAATCCACAATATCGGAATTACCATTAAATACATCATAAGCGCCATGACGATAAGCGCCAAAAGAGCAAGAATTAAAATGTGTAATGGGTAATGGTATAATGCTACTTGCATTACGCGGAACAACGAATACGTATAATAGAGTTTTGATAAATGTACTGATCTATCGCTTTATTTCGCAAAGTGAAAAAAGGGAATATACGCTTGGAAATTTCAGGATACCGGAGAAAATCAATAATCAGCTTATTCCGTCGCTCAAATGCTATTCGTCCTACCGTCGTTTCGCCATCTTATAGATTAATGTTGCGAGAAATGGTTCGACTGTCAGCAGATGTAACAAGTCCATGATATCCTTTTAAAGTTTCTCCCTTTTTATACGTTTAATCTAAGGCTTAACCATTCGTTCGCTCATGTAAATGCTTCGGATATCACCATGCATCATCCGGTGACTGGGCAACCTTTCATACATGAAAATACCTTTACAGTTCGAGTAAAGGCGACAAAAATTAAATATTCCACCTTATAGTACAGCAAATTGAGAGTCGGATAATTTAGAGATATGCATAATAAACTTGCTTTATAATTTCATTAATTTAACAGAAAATGTTGATATTTTAATATTATTATATAAAATCATCAGGCAATCTTAATTCTAAAAGTCAAATTTCTAGCAAAAGCAGGATTTGATTTTTTGGCAATGACCTGTCAAATGTCTTCTTGACCTGAGTTCGATTATATCTCGTTACAATGTTGAAGTAAAAGATGGTTTTTTAGATGATGATGTAGTTAACGAAAGGTCGACCGCATCTATTCTGGTTTTCCACAATAGTTCTGGACCGTAATGCAAATGCGATGCAGTCGGAAATTAAGTCGCTTCGGGATGCACAATTGGGTAGACGACATTGGCGAGGGATATCGTCAGTGCCGTGTAATTTTTCGAAACTTAATCCGACCCTCAATCAGATCAAAAAGTTCAGAAAAGCAGAGTCCACGTGGTTTTATTTATATTCCTACCTGTATTTAGTTTTACCTCGATTTTCTAAAAATAGAAGTTTTGGAAACTTGAATCGTCTAGTGATAATTATGTTAGATTATAGACGTCCTACATCATAAGTGGATTCCGACTTCTAGACAGAAAGTTTTGGTAGAATTCGTATTTTATAATAATACTCGCTGTATTTCAAAAATAGAAACTATTTTTTGCTTTTTATGAAGATCATCGTGATGACATCACGGTGGTTGCAATGATTTTGATGCGTTGATAAACAATTGTTACTAAAAGGGGAAATTAAATGTTTATGGAACATGGAATGAACAAAACTAGAAGGACAATAGGAATACTTTTATTGAAAAGAAAAGATCCTATAATTTTTTTTTGTTGTTTTAATGATTTGTTTAAATTATGGACCAGAGAAAAATAGTAGCAAATTTGTTACTTTAAAAATAAAAATAATCGATAACCGTAGTGCATTATAATGATCAAACAGTGATAGAGGCAATCCATAAATTACGTAAATCTTGATAATTCATCATAATCAGCTTAGTATAGCATAAATTGGAGTGATTATTTGACTTTGTTCTGCATTTTAAGTTGTTCGATGTTGCGAACTGGGCATTTAGAATGAATTCGCATGTAATCGAATATTTGTCATGACAAACCTCTAAATTTTTGGACATAAAATAATGGTATACAATAGTGACAGTCATGTATATATCGATCACGATTTAGTTTAAATCAAATAAAACCAAATGTTACAATAGAGTAATGCATATTACAATTATTATTGAAACTGACATTCTCAGAGCTTTAAAATTTACAATTGAGTAGGTTCATATGGGTATACAATTATTATGAGCTTGTATAAGAAATAAGAGCTTATTTTCTTAATTATCTAGATCAGTTTATAGAATAATTTTTGTTATAATATGGACAGGAATACTTATAGTTGCGAATGTTTTTGCGAAATGAATAAAACGTGTCGAGTTCCAGCACTCCGACTTAATTTCAAAATGAAATATTTGAATTTGAAATACAGAACATCCTGAAGTATGAAACTTTAGGGTGGATAAGAGACGGTAACAAAGTTAATTCATTCGCTATGGAAAATTTTGCCTAAAGTGTTAAATGTAATTGCTCTGAATGACATTTTAATTTATGTTTGATAGTATAAGTACTATTATCCAACATTCTGCTTTATTATGTTCTTGATAAAGTTTGCTTCTACTGTGAAATAAAAGTGAGATTATAATAAACCTGTATATTCAAGCATTCCTTTCATTTTAATTTTCAAGTATCGTAGTTATAAACAGAAGAAAATCCGTTGCAACAGTTAGTGAATCGTTACACATATATGTTGTACTTCCTCAATAGTATGTCTCATTACCTGCAGGGCATCAATGCAATTAAAAAATGGAAATTTACTTGCTGCAACACAAACGCCTTTCATTTTCATTTAAAAATCTTCCTTTCTTCGCGTATTTATTTTCAAACTCGTTAACTATAAATTTATTATCGACAGAGTTGAACTAATATGCAAAGCTGATATGATTAATTCGCATAATCCTGAATCTAATTGCATAATCTTTCATAAATCGTCAATTCATCGTTAACTGCACAATTAGTTTTCTGAATTGATCGTAATATGTGATGTCACAGTTATGAATTGGTGAACTCGTCACTGTCGCTTCGGGCGTGCATTATTCACAGTAACAATTTTATTCACGAATATCCAGTTAGGGCGACGATAATAGGTGCGATGCACGCATTGGATGTATTCATTTTACTGATTATGTCCGATGTCATAATTTTACTTTGAACGATTATAATTTCCAATCATATAATAGCCCACTGTGTAGAACAGGATATCCTGTTCAGCTTTCCATCATTTTACGGAACAATAAAATATGAAGATCCATGGTGGGTCCTCGTGATAATAATGCCATTTAAAAATACACCTACTGTTTCCATTGATTTAAAAAAATGGCCATTACAGCTCGTAAAAATTATAATTTCTTGAACGTTGATGACCATATTCATCTTGAATATAAATTTTTACTTGAGCTTTTCTCACATTACAAGCACATACTAGCAAAAGCACAAAAAATGAATTTCAATCTATTTTGACATAATAATGTTCATACAATTAACTACCCACTATCCCTCCTTTTTAGCGTCACATCTCATTTTTCAGTTATCAAAATTTTACCAAGATCTTGCAGAAACAAGAACGTAAGAAATTATATTTTTTTCTACCACTCATTTTCTTTTAAAGTCAGCCAACAGAGGTCGAAGTCCTTTAGTGGATTAAAAAAATCAATACTCCTCGCACTTCAATTTCAATTTCCATGCTGTCAAAATGCAAACTGAATGTAAAACACCCCCCCCCCCCCCCCCCCCCCACCCCCCCCCCCCCACCACCCTATTTTAAGTGCTTTGGTAATTTGGTAATTGTCTAAAAATAAACTAAGAGATTCTTCGAGGAGACTCAAACATTACCCTCAGATTGCAACGTATAATTAGCTAAAGTTACATCAAATTAATTAATTTATCAACGGTTGCTAATTCTCATTAACTGCCGAATAAATAACTCGAATAAATATGATGGAGATCTTAATTAAAGCAGTCATTGATAAACACGAAGTACATTATTCTAAAGATCAGGTTTTTGTAAAAGTTTTTGTTTGAACTTTCAAGATTATTGATTGATCATCCGTTATTTTATTACGCTTTGAAGAACGCATTGAAAATCATTCACTAAAATATGGTTGATAAATTGATTATTCGTGTACCTCGGGCAATGCTTATGTACTTAGCCCTCATGGAGGGCTCGTGAGCAAGCAGGAAACGACCCTTCATATCCAAAATATTGAAAAGCAGATAACGGTTGATTTGACATGAATTTCATCAGGTAATATTATAAAATGAATTTTTTCGAAAATTCACGAAGAATAACATAAGGTTGGTCAGGTAAACTTACGTTTATTCAAGTCTTTGTAATTATGGCGACGTAATAGGAAGATTGTTGACAAGGACACAAGATCCAATTCAGATATTTGTCGGTCGAGAGATAAGACGTACCTTCTTAAAACCTGATCAAGTCCTGATCAGAAGTAGCGTCGCAGCGCGATATAAAATACTATCTCACTTTCGGCAGTCCCAAAAAATGCGCCTACAGTAGTTTCCAAACATAATAGTGCGGTGTCAAGTTGCCGCACCACTTTTCTTATCGCACACAGGTGAAAACACCATATTCTACGGAGAACGGTCGGAGCAAAGTATCGCGTAGAAATTAATCACCGAGGTAATAGGAGTCCCATAAATCCGAGAAGATATACCACCGTATTAATTCCCCCGCAAAGTCCTCGTATTCAACAACAGAGTCCGCAGTGATGGCCGCCATTATAAAATGATTGTAAAATGAGACCTCAACAAGTACGCATTCTGTACATAAGTGCTTGCGGAAGCAGACAAGTAGGTGCACAGGCGGAATACGTACCAGTAATAAAACAGCGACGCATACTTCGTTGTGTACAATGGAGCCACCCTTAGACTTTTTGAAACTTGTGTTCACACACGCACCCATGCGCACACGCACACGCACACACACACACACACACACACACACACACATTCATGTACACGTGCGATTTCATGTTTTGATGGTTGACAGACTATATGATAAGCAAATGTTTTCCGAACACACTATAAATTGCACATTCACGACAATGATATTTGAAAATAAGTATTAAAATTGATCAAATCTTAAAAACATCGTATAACCGTACACGACGAATGCCGGGTTTTTGTACGTTATCTCCCGTTCTCGTATTGTATTCCTACTTCTCGATAGCTCCCCAAAACCCTTCGTTCCGGCAATTTCTAGGTATACGGTGATCCTTAAGTGTTTGGCAAATACGCGGCAGGTCACGCAGATGTACGCGTGAACAAATCTAGCTTTCCTCAGAGATAAACTCCACATCACCAATGGAGATCCACTACTCGCCAATATTACCCATAGACGTTCTTCACCGCGTCCACTATATACTATACTGGGAAATCTCCCCTTGATTTTCTATCGATCATATATATATATACTGCAAGGCTCTTCGGGTACTCTCTGCAGTCACTTTTACGAGACCAATGACGTTAATAATTGAGACTTTCAATAAAATATAATAATAAAATTAGCGAATATCAATCGTCATTCGTTATATAAACGCTAAAAATAGCATTAAAACTTGATAAATGTATAATACAAGAAAAAGAATCTTACAATTATTAATTATAGTGTGTATTAATTTTTTTATTAATATATAATAAAAGGATAAACAACCGCGGCGATATATAAAGTATTTTAGATATGCTGCTCCATATTTGATGACTTTTAAGAGGACCACCATATCTTGGTCGAATCGAAGATTTTATTCAGTATGATGAGCGTACCTACAAGAAATTCTATATCCACAATTATAATATTATTAAATACCCAGCAAACACAACAAGTAACAATTATGTAACAAATATATCACATAGTTATTTCTCACATAAATGATACAGAATGCTATACATAATGATTACATTGTGGTTGACTGGGTTGCTTTTACAATACTTTTCATGAAAAGTGGAATGGGCTTACTATTACGATTTTTTAAAGTTTCGCTTCATATGTTTGTCGTAAGCAAACCAGAAACTTCCACCCAGGTGGAAAGTCGGTTGGAGAAAACTAAATTGCTACAATAAAATTAAAATAGGCCCTGAATAACGATTTCCAGTAAAAACTAAATAAAATAAATGCCATCTAGTTTTTAGACAGACTCTGTGATTTCACGATTATAAAACTAGTCAAGTGTATGTCTAGTTTCTGTCAATGATGCCTTGAGAGCACGGTCGTGAGAGCCTTGAGCACATGTAAAACATAACCTCATTCGCTATGTGTTATTGAAATGTATTAATATCGTTGTTTTCGGTCGCTCACATGAACCTATTATCTCTACCTATTGTATTTTATAATGTAGATGTATTATTACGTATAATCTGCCGAAGTAGTTGAGGGTTATGTTATCCAATAAGTTACCATGTATAGAATTAAAATAGCACGTTTCGACACGTAATAGGTTAAAATAATATTAGGGTTAAAGCGGAGTGGCACTACTATACAGTATAACGGCCTGTACTTGTAATCGTACTGCAATCATTTTTGGCTAAAAAATATATAGGTACATATATTACATACATGTCACCTCAATGCAAAGAAAGATAATGTCATATATATAGATGTGAAACATGGACATTTGATGAAAAAACATATGGTCATTTTTTTCGAGTGACCAAATTCAATAAATAATACTTCGATCCCAACATATAGTATGGGTCGAAGTAATATTCTTACTATTTTTAACTTGTAAAGAGCACAAGAAAAATACACTTCCGTGTCATAAGCTCTCACATAATTATGCAGCCAATCAAATTTTGAAATTTTGAAAGTAATGCGTAAATGAAACGTGGGCTGCAATGCCAATATATACTGACATAAAAATATGTTGGGAAATTAAAGTAAATAAAAATATGCGACCGCACAGTATTAATCTAGGTCAGCAATTTCCCATTCCTACATTATATTTCTGTCTATTCTATCACTCTTTGAAATAAGAACAATAGCTTAGCTATTTAAGGACAGAAAAATGCCAATTTATCACGTTATCATTGGACGGACTATTTTTATGAAAAATGTATTCCAGTAGTAAATAATTATTAAAAATTATATATAAGTATATAAATATAATAGTAGGCCGCTTTTATTTTCTGCATGACGTCAAAACTTTTAAATAATTTAATTACCAAAATATCCGTGGGTATAAATATGTCAAAAATAGTTATATTTTTGAAGTCGAATATAAAGGCATAAAATGGAGAATTACAGAAAAGTTTCTATATAGCCATTGTTTTTATTTTGGCAGGTATATTATTAATAATGGCTATTTTAACTTTCTGTGCTGTTTTCGAATAACTAAAATTCACATTAATTGGCTACTGCTTTGATGCATAGAGTAATTGATTAATTATTCAATTAAGTAGCAATATTTCAAAGAAAGCATATACAGTTTTGATAATTAATCAACTCTGTTTTACCTGTTATTCTGGTTTCAATTACGTTAATGTAGTCAAAGTTAGATGGAAATATATTCATCTACAGTATTGTATTGCATTTGCATTTTGTTACAAAGTTGGGATACTTTACGTCAGACTTATGCATGCAAATAAGTCTATAATATAAATAAAAAAAGTTAAATATTTCTGCCCATGAATTAAGATTACCAATGCTGGTAAACTTATGTTATGTGATGATAATAAGGTTAAAGATGAAATTTCATAAAGATGAAAGTCATTCTGTGAGTTTGAATTCTCTAATTCAGACTTCAAATTCCTAACCACCGACATCGAACCATTCGAAATCAATCTCGTTATAGTCTTTACGAAAACGATTGAAAAATGATCGATAATGTCGCGGATTTCGTTCGTTGCACCAATAGTCCCGTAATTGCGCCGTGAGTGAGAACGAGTTTTCGTATAGTAGCGATTCGTTCATAAATTTCCATTCATTAATGCGGCGCGCCGCCGCCACTGTGCGACTTTGGAGTCATTCGCTGACCTCGCGATCGTGGCTTATCGTTAGCGTAATCTTTCGCTGCATTCGTGCTTACAATGGTCTACCAGCACACACGAAAATTCGGTAGTGTGTGCACACAAACGCGTGCACAAAAAACTTCTATTATCGTCGGCTCCTGTACACCCGATAAGTTTCAAAGATGTCTTTTATTTCTGGCTGAAGCTGAATTTGAATCTGAATTCGAGAAAATCGCGCCATTCAGAATATATTGCGCGAACGTTCGTCTTTCGCTTAATCTTCCGGTGACTTCCTCTAAGGAGAAAGAAAGTAGCGATATTATGGACAGTTCGAGTTAATGATCGCGCCGGTCTGTGTTAAGATGTCGTCATCATTGTTACAAGCGAATTTCGAAATCTACCGTATTTTGAACGGACATTGAATGGAAATTTTGTCGGATCATCTACTTCTAAGGACCGAGTTCTTTAACCCGTGAACTGGAAGATATAACATTTTCATAGGAGAGATCTTTTCGATAGTCCCACTTTTCAGTTCCACTCTGAGAATGCAGTCTTATGTATTTGAAAAAAAAAAAAAATAATTAATGTGTATTGATAATAAATTCTTTTAAATCAGTAATAATGCCAGATCACTTATTTGTATATATACATTGTCGATCGAATATTTCTTATCCGCGTGTATAAAAGCTGGATAAATAAGGCAAAAGGTGACATGTCATCATCAATAGGTCATCATCAACGCCATAAATGCCATCATTAGAGTAAAAGCCATTCATGGCAACATTAAATATCATCAATCGATATAATATTAGTATTAATGAAAATGTTGATGGCGACGGCAGAGTTACATAAAAAAAAAATGTATTGTTGAACCAAGCATATACTATTAAGACAATCATTTCTCACGGCTGATTTACTTACTTCTACGGTTGCTCAACAACACTGGTCCACGTCGCAAACTCAAGTAATCCTGGAAGACAATGAATTGGGATTTCAATAAACTCTGTGTAAACATTGATAATAGGTGTTGCATTTCCACCATAATTTGAATAAAGCAAATGACTTTTTAAGTATATTTACTCGAATTAATTTGTGTCTTTGCGGGGAAGTATGAAAAAGTAGCTTATTTTTATTGCTTTGATGTTTAAATACTTTATCAATGCTCTTATTTATTAATTCCTTATATTATATTTAAGTAATAAATCTCCATATATATAATGTCGCCGCATTTTATACTGAATGGAAGATAAACCGAGAACCACATATTAAACTTTCCATTCGTTTAAAAAGCTTAAAAGGAAAAGTTTGATCATAATAGAGTAAAAACCGAATCAAGCTTATGAAATACAAAATTTGTTTAAACGTGACGGAATCAGAATCATCCAAAAAGATCATTAAAAATATTCCTTAAAACTATGTAAGGTGTTATCTAAAAAATGTAATTTTGATTGTAATTCATAATATTAATTATTATAGTAGCATTTCCTATACATTGATGATCATTTCACTTGTTTATCTAGAATAATCATGAAATGTCATAAGTAATCATAAAACTTTCGGACCCCGTATGGACTATTATTATTATTATTATCGGAATTTGTAACATCGATTGAGTAAAACTGCAACTGGTGTGTATAATTTATGTTTATATAAATATAATTGAGTCATAAATAAATGTGTACATAAAATAACATTGCAAGGTATATTTTATAGTTATAACAATTAATAAGTGATGATATTATTCTCACATTCAATTTACATTGAGCGATGAATATATGATGAATACGCGATACCCGGAGATAAATTATAACACAGTATTTGCAACCTAATTCATGAACCTAAACATTATTGCTTAATCGGTTTAGAAACCTGACCATGGAAAAATATCAAACATTCAAGAGGACTATACGCAATTTATCGGGCGCACGCACACACACACAGGTGTATATATATATAATATTCAACGAAAAATACATGTTGAAAAAGGGATCGTACGCTCGCTCGCTGTTCTGCAGAGATGGAAAAAAACTGACGAATTAATATAGAATACGTGTTATCCAGATGCATACTTGGAGTATTTGTTATTCCTGGTCTCCAGTGAAGTGATCAAAACACACTGCTGTCTAATTTCTTGCCGAATGGGAAAATATTGAAAAAAGTAGAAAATAACAGAAAGTAATTCAACTTCAAAACTTGACTCGGAATAACAACTTCATTCTTGCATTCATTTTAAAAGCAACAATATTTTTTTGCAAGTTTTAAAGTTTTGTTCCTAAATATTCAACGAGTAAAAAAAATAATTAACACAAAATATCCGACCATTAAATGTAATACCCTCGACATTGAGCGTACGATATTTTAGAAATAATGAAATCTCAAATTTTGCTGTAACCAACTTTAATGGTTTAATTTGTGGTTTAAAGTGCTCAATATCTGATATCCAGTTTATTATATTCTTATTTTATTTCGGAAGTTTTGTGAAATTAATTTTCAGGAAATGATAGTTTATTTTCATCTTGTATACAATTTTAGTTTAAATGTATTACAATATAATGTTATTCGTTTGACATAATTTGTTATTGTTAGTCGGATATGTACTATAATTAATACTAGTTCATGCCATAATATATATGTACAAATAAATAGTATTACATGCAAATACCTCGACGAAACATGCCAAGGCACAACCTCAGTTCATATCGCACTTGTTTACTGTCATTTTCAAATTTGGGCCAAGACAATCTGACAATTTCAAACTAAAGAGGCCGTACGTATCGCGTAAAATTTAAAACGTTGAACACACAGGAATTCGAACATGAAATTCAACATGTATTTCAATAATCATTCTTTTTTTGTGTTTGGAAGTAGTGAATGTTTTTCGTATTTTCATGCTTTGAAACCCTAACCCAGCCAATACAACAAGTAACAATTATGTAACAAATACATCATGGTTACTTCTTACGTAAATGTTACATTAGTGCTACCTAATTGTTATATTGTGGTTGACTGGGAATCTTATACCTATACAAAAATTCCTACAGAAGTTATATTAGGGCGTTGAGGTAGAATTTCACCTGTGAAAAATACCTTTGTTCAACGAAATTCGAGAATATTGTTCATTCGATTTAAATGTAAAAAAGATCGATACAAGTTTTCGTGTACAATAAATAGTCAAAAAACAATTTTTTTAAGTATATATATCTGCTGGACTATTGTATGCTTGCAATTGAGAGCTTTTGGGGCATAAATCACAGGTGTAAGGTAAAGAAGAAAAAACGAACAAAAAATTCTTTTTGTTGACGTCATTGTTGGTGCAATGAGACTTCGTCCCATATCCTTGCCATAGTGCTCGAAACACAATAGACCGAGAACGACACGGATACACGCATCTTGCGATATGAAGCCGATTGCGAACGTCTTCTGCGAGATTTCAGCGCGAATAATTCGCTTGGAATAATGGCAGCAGGGAAAAGAATAAAAGCCAAACGCGACGCGAAGAAAGTCAGATATCCCGAGGGGTTTCTGCTTTTTGAAAGGGCCTCAAACGCGATATCGAGTTTTTTTCGTCTAAGCTGCTCGTTTTCCACTCTATCACATTGTCTTCCCCCGTGGTCTTTCCGTTTGCCCTATAGGCATTCGCATATTTGCCGCCTCTGTACTCTTTTCTACGTCGTCATTTTTATTCTTTGCCTATTCTTCTTTCTATTTCTTTTTTTAGTCAGATTTTGTTTACTTTTCATTCGTTCACTACCTTTTTTAGTCAAAGTATAGAATATATAATGATCACAAATATTTCATATTTTTTAAGGGTTTAAAATGAGAACGAAACTGGAAACTGGCCGCTTTAGACAAACAATTCAGCTATTTATGCTATTTTCAGGTACGGGGAGATGACAATGTGAGATAAAATTAATAAATTTTAATCATATTTGTGATTATTCTTAGATTTCGTTCGGTGAAAGGTTATATAATTGTAAATATTATTGTAAATAATATTATCGATACTCCGAACCAAACTAACTGTATGTTTTGCAATGCTCCTTCGGTTAGAAGGAGCAATTGCTCAACATACCAGAGTTCTTCCCAGAAAGCTATACTTTACATAGAAAGAAACCTACTTTCTGGGGAAGGATGGTAAATTGCAGCGTTTCATCTCGGATAACATACAGTTAGTTTGGTTCGGAGTATCGACAATATTATTTTCGATCCAGGGGGCGTAAAATGTCCATTATACAAAATTAAACAAATATTACGTTTGATTCGTCAAATTTTGCGTTTTTTAATTTTCAGACTATTTTATTGGCATTTTACGCCCTCGAGGCGTGAAATCGTCATTTTACTCCCCCAAAAGGAGGCATATAATGGACATTTTACGCCACCTGGATCGAAAAATATTGTATGCAACATGGGAGTAAAATGACCGTTTCACGCCCTTGGTGCATAAAGTATACTATCACAATAAATTTTAATATTCTAATAAGATTAAAAAGTCACTAAACAAATAATCTTAGAATCATTCAGATATGTGATATACGTACAAATGTAAATAAAGTTCAGAGAAAGTGACGTATGTAGAATAATAGGCCGTTTTATTCTATCAGGAAGATTTTATGGTTTTCATATATTTATAGTTTTCCTCTATTTATAAAAACAATATAGATAAAAGCAGTTTTTTGATTCAAGTGCAAACTGTGTTTGCCAAAGCAATTTGAAGAGACGGTCATATCAAGATTTTGTTTTATTCACAATAAAGTAAGCAAATCCAAATCAATATAAAAATCAAGTGAAAATAGTTTTGAAAATTTGATTCGAAAAGATTTTTCAATTGATTTCCACGTGATATGTGGGAGCACCGTTCAAAAGCGTATATAAATTGCCAAGTTCAATATCCTGAAGTACCGCATCAAAAATGAATATTGCAGATAAAACAATGGTGAAGTAATGAAATAAAACAGAAATTGGATTTCAATGTGACTGCCGATCGATACATATTGAAATTCGATTTTGCCGTAGTGTAAACGCGAATGCCGCCATGAAATTGTAGGCGATATACATATATGTGTGTGTGTGTGTGTGTGTGTGTGTGTGTGTGTGTGTGTGTGTGTGTGTGTGTGTGTGTGTGTGTGTGTATATCAGGATTCGATACTGGGTAGCGAAAGATCAATAGAGGTATAGAACAAAAGGGCGATACATATACATATATGCGCGTGCAATCCCATCGCACCATCATTGCTCGTAAAGCCAGTAATAACTGGGACCAATTTCAAAGAGAACCGTTGCGCCCGCACAGATTTGCGCGTCCTACAAATGCGAATGGTGTCTCTTGTCTGGTCTCTCGTACAAATGCACATTGGTAACGCAAAGACGACCTGACCTCATACCTCCTCTTTTTTTACTGTGCCTATGTATTTTTCTTTCGTGTACTGAACTCGTTTATGATAATGTAACGAAATATTATTAAAAATTCACATGAAAATGCGTAACTCGCTGCAAACCCCGATAAAGAGCTTCTCAAAATTAGAATTTATATCATAGTAAGTGTTTCACGAAAAATGTATCATATATAAAATCACATATATAGAAAGTCGAATATTGTTAGCTATTTCAAAGAGGAAGCGAGAAAGGCATCATTTCGTGCAGTCCATGGAGGTCTTCATTACTGAAATAAATATTTGCTTGAATATAAAAAAGTTTTTCAGTGTATATATATAGTCCTCTGAATATTTAAATAAACGTTATCTGGAAGGAACAGGATGAACTTGTAGACGATATTTGTTTATAAGAAAAAGTATATTTCGACTACTTTTATTATTTACAAATTTCTTAATTTCTCTACAGATTTTTTTTTTATTGTAATATACATCATATATATATATATATATGTAAACGATGAAATATATATGTTTCCTTTTATAAAACACCCAAAAGAATGTTATATAATAAATATTGTTTTTAATGGACCATCAAAATATACAAGAAATACAGTATATGTATATGCATAATAACACAAGTTGTGGAACACCATGTGTACCTAAACCACCATTAGTAATCCAAGAATTCTTTGCCCCTGGCGCTTTTAATGTTTTCGTTGTTGGCGTCTATTTTTCATGCGTTTTCAGCACGTGCTTGGTGATACATGTTAAAACTTACAACCACTCGTTGTATAAAGTTTTACGGCATACGAAATATGGTGAAATGTATATGTATTTAAAACAAACAGTGTTCTTTTTTTACAATACTATTAATATAAGGATCACACACATTCCGACTAAATCAATATTTCAGTCCGTTTGAAGATATGACGATCTTGGTTAAGATGAGAATTGCACAGATTTGAAGGTCAAGAAATAAAAGAATAATATATATAAGGAAATTTTAATACTCGGTCCAAAAGGACGGAAGGGACGTGGAATTAAAAATAAACGTCAATCTTTTATAAAACGAAGTTATCATCTATACATGGCACGGTGCAATTTCCAGGAAAATTTTCCTTCGTGCGTATATATATATATAAACGGAGTACTAACATGTTTCTTGTTGTTTCCACCGACCTATAGGCGAGCGAAATTAACATTTTTACATAGGAGTAAGACGGGTAGCGTACAAGCGAGTTGGATGCACGCATCGCATAACGTGTACTTAGAATTGGATATTCAGCGCTACATGATCCCGTCTCCTAAGGTCTGCAATACTCGAGTCGCTATACTGTGCATCATGGTCGGTTGTTGCCAGGCACCTGTAGGAGGCAATGAAGAAAAGCCCGATCGCGTGTAATTACGTGTCTGGTTTGGAGACCAGTTAGCGACCGCAGCGCCGGACATCCATCAAAGAGGGCGGCCATGAGTCTGCATAGGGGCCGTCAGGATGTTTACATCGGGAAACACGAATGCGACACGATACCGACCGACGACGCAGTGTCGGGAGCATCGACTGCTCGATGTCAAGAAACTAGATCGAGTAGCTAACTCGAGCACGCACTTTGCCGACTATTTTCACCTTTAACAATTTTACACGTGAACCTTTTGTTCATTACATTTCCACTAACTTTCCCCAAAATTCCAATACATCATTTTATTAAGAGAATGCTGAAGATGCGCCTATATATATGTTTTTTTCCAAGTGAAAAAAACCAAGTTTTTTTTGTATCTGTCTGTCGTTTATCGTAAACCGAAAGTCGTAAAACGTTTACTTTTTGTGAAGGTATAAATAAATCAATCAAGAATACTCGATCCTAAAAGGGATTGAAAAATAGGAAAGTCCAAAAATAATTTGATCGAAAAATATTAAATGCCAATATTCATCCAAAAATGTTAAAAATCAGGAGTCACTATTTTTACTAATTCATGTTTTCGTTATCATATCTTTACCAACAATAACATTCATGCTTAATAGCATTCGAAATTGGACTATATTCATACATATATCGGCCGACCATATCGCATTATTGTGGAATACATTAACATACGGAGTTGCACTTTGAATTGCGGTAATATAACGTGTCTGTTGATATCGAACATAACGACCAAAAGCGAACGTAGCAATTTTGGTCTGGTGTACTTGACGGTTTCGAAATTAGAATAATAAACCTCTAATGTGCATTCTAATATATCATAAATACGATCAAAATAAGCCTATAATAGTAAAAATAAATATTGTTAACAAACAAAGAAAAAAAAAAAAAAAAAAAAAAAAAATAAAAAAAAAAAAAAAAAAAAAAAAAAAAAAAAAAAAAAAAAAAAAAAAAAAAAAAAAAAAAAAAAAAAATGTGATGAAAACGAATACTATATATACAAAAAGTATATTTTATACTTAATACAAAAAGTATATTTTATACTTAATACAAACGGTCTATTATTATGTCGAGTCTAATTAGCAATAATCATATTTGTCTGAGTAGATTATGATAATACGCCTCAATTGATTTAAATGTTATTCGAATATAAAGTTATTTAAATGCAAAAAATAATCAACGTTTATTGATTTATGAGCCTACAAGAATTCTTCTCAAGAAGATAAATCAGGTGATATTAGTAAATGATTCCAAGACCTGATTATAATTATTACGTTCGGACTTACGCTAAAATGTGACTCACAAATGAGGGATAATAAACATCCAAACAAACTTAGATATTAATTAAGGTATTAAGTGTTCAGTTGGATTACTCTGGATGGAATAGCAGCTTGTACGGTATAGAATTTACGAAATTTTATGTAAACAATGATAGTAAGTATAGACGTAAATGGAGATCGAGTGGGGGATAGATAGAAAGGTCCGTTGTAGTTGATGATTTGGTAATTATGGAAATCGACGGAAAGCAATCAGGCAGTTCAGCCCGATGGAATATCTCATTTACCATGTATAATTAGAAAAGGTTCGTCTGCAGACATTGTTCGGAACGTCGTGTTCGAATAGGACGTAATTTTACGGCTCAGTGCACGTTCCTGAAGATCGTTGATAAGAAGAAGTGATCTTGTTCTTCGTGTTCGCAAATGGAGTTTGATATCTATTCACTCCGAAAACTCCTCTCGACGATTCACGCATGCAGACGAGAATTAAGAACTCCATCTGCGACCATTCTGGATGTCGGGCCTATATATATATATATATATATATATATATAATAGTCAGTAAGGGACTAAAAGCTTCAGAGGCTCATTATATGGACGAGAAAATAAAACTAAACGGTAGACCATAAAGATTATTCTACTTTAATAATTCAAAACCGTATAACCACTCTCCCGTACGTATGTCAATAAGTATAGGCTTAAATGTTCGGAACTTATTAATTCTGAAATTAACTTCTTGTAATATATATTAACGTATTGGCATCTTAAATGCAAATAAATATTCTGATCACTCCTCGTTTCGCGTAATTTTGTATTTTTGCTTGCTTTGTAGGTGATGGTATATTATGGTCCATAGGCAAAAGTAAAAGAGATGTTACAAGATTAAGAAAAATTTATCTATAATTTGGTAAAATATAAAATTAAGAAAATTTAACACATAATAGTAGTAGTTATATATATTGATAGGTGAGGAAATAGGTTACTTTTCACACCTATATAATAACATTGATGACCTCACGACATGAACTGCGATATTTAATGCAATCCAACTTATATTATTTCTCACATAAATTTCATATTGTCAGATCTGACGACGTTAAATGTTAAATTATGTGTGAGATTCAGACCACTTTCACTATTAGTTATATAGAAACCAAAGTTTCTGTGAAGATTGTAGCACCTTCGAATGCACTTACTTGGAGCGAAATGCGGATCAGAAAATAAAAAACATTAATATAAAACTTTCTTGGAATAAAACTTTCTTAGAATAAAACAAGATTTCCAGACTTGGATATAGAGTTAAGAAAATTTTTCTTCCATCTACTTGAAATTATTCGCTATAGGTGTACTACAGTTTACTTATTCAGTCATCAACTTCTAACTAAATTTAAAATCACATGCTACATGAGTCCCGAGTATTATTCGTGTCACGCAAATTTGATGCTCCTATTATTTAAAGATTAATCACTTTTTGTAATTTGAAGGTGCTTTGAAAATCTTAGTTTGAGATGTGCCTGTACTATGTGGATACATCACTGTGAATCAATTAAAATTTGTGGTCAAAATAAGATAATTTTTTAAATCATATAATTTTTCCCAAAAATCACCTGAAGACATTATCTATATATCATGATTTTGCCCTAATAAATTTGTACAATTTATTGGCAACATTCAAAATACTAATTCCCGTCCGCCATTAATATAGACGTTGTCCTCTCGCGGTGTTTCTAAAAACAAGAAATAGCCAAAATTTCCATAACAATAGCATCGGCGAATACAAAGCTCACGGTGTTAATGTCGATATAGGGGTACGGCGAAGTAGCTTACGTGCAAAAATATGTATTGATGTCGTTAATAGGCGTCTAATCTAACTTTATCCGATAAACAACGTTACTACTACGTACCCTGGACTTTACTTATAGTCAATCCAACCATGTATATGCATTGCACTCGCTTTGTACTTCGCAAGTAGGTCAGTATTTTATAAAAAAAAAAATATACTGAGACCTAAGAGGAATGGAAATTTTGCCAAGAAATATGTTTACGAGCTATCAAACTTTGTTTATTCAACTAGTATATTAACGTCACCTTTCTGAAACATAATCAAATCATTAAGTGGGCGATATGTTGGTATAATGATAACTTTTCAAATGATACTGAACTTTCGTGTACCATAAGTACACCAGTAATAGAATTGTTCAGAACCGTGACGAAACAGTCATTTACAATTATAATTGAGAAGAAATTCTCATATTTGTCATTAAAAATCGTTTCCCACAATTAGATGTAGTTTATACGATTGAATTTAAAGGTCTGCAAAGTTTATCCATTTTTAGTTAGATTTACTTTGGTTATAGTTTGGAATTATTTCAGTCTTGCTATATTTAATATATACATTATTATCAATATAATATAGATTTTTCTCCAGCATATGCAAATTTTCAAACCGACTTAAGTTTTAAGCCGCCCCCTGTGGAGAAATTCATACCGCAACCGTTCACCGAGCCTAACAACGGTCTAGAGCTATATAACTACGTTGCCTGTTCGTTTTGACTGTTTTCCTGCGCTTTCCTACTGTGAATAGTAAAATTTAATGTAGTTAATTTAATACAATTTGTTATTTATTGGTTCGTTGAGGAATGCAGCATTAAAGTAGTAATATATTTACAACATCACAAAAATTACCTTGTGAGATATTAATAAATACCACGAGACTATAGTGAATTTAGCAATATGTACATATTATTAAATATTACGCGTAAATAAGAATTTTCCCTAAAAGTATATGAATTTATAAATATTCCTTATAAAATCTGACCACATTCCAGTCGAAACATGGAAAATCTCGGAAAATGATCACACCTCTTACGAAAAAAAACTCCCTTATATATAAGCAAACGTGAATTATTTCGCATTATCATCTTCGGCATAAGGCACGCTTCATTTCACGGAGTATAGTGAACTCTAATTGAATCAACCAAATAATTACAATAATAACATTATAGGAATTTCACGCCGAGTTCGAAATGAAGTGACTGACGCGAATAGCGGCACCGCAATTACCTCGAAGTGCTGATTGGCAACGCGTACTTTATACAATAACTCGCAAGACGTGCCAAGTGTCCGCGGTTGGTAGTCAGGAGCTGACAAAGCGAGAAGAAAAAAAAACGGAAGTACCCATATAACAAGTTACAACCAGACGCTGCCTTGCCATAAGATTTGATTGATGTGCATTCCGGCTTATAGAGAGTATCTCATTAATCAAGCAATCAAAAGTTCCTCGCAGTAGTGGCTGAAGAAACCTGGGTGTAGTTTGTTAATTTACAGGCGACCCATACATTGACATACTTTCGCAGCTTATTTAAACGGAAACCATAATAACTTTTTAATACTTTTATCTAATCGACTAAACTATCAAAGGTCTTCGAAAAAGATGATTCATTTTGATGAACTGACTACAAGTCTGCATTATTTACTTATGATATTTCTACTATTCAATACTTAAATTTTTCCAGCGGATAAACCGCACATTTGTATTCAAGAGCGAATTTTCCGGTGGAATCCGAAAGGAATTTAAATTTCAACAATGCAAACTCCAGACCAAACTGCAGGTTTGGCTCTGCATCCTTATACGGATTCTTATAATTTAACTTCGCAATAATATTGCCCTAAGCTCGTTATTATAAGTGCATAAATTCTCGTCACAAAAGAAATTAAAAACGCAAGATTATTATAGACGCTTCATATATATGAAGTTTTATTATTGAGATAATTATATGAACTATGGCCGTTTACGAATGTATATCAATCGCAATTTTTAAAATACATTATCAAATTTTAATTCAATTTTGAAATTAAAATAATTAATTTGCAAATATTTCATTCATGATTTTAAGCGGATATCTTAAATGTTTCAGGGACATTTTCCGTAAATTTTCATGGATATGCAAATAATTTTTTTTACTCGAGAACTGAGGAATTATTTTCTGCATAATCCTTCTTTATTTCCTTTTTTTCAGATCGCCGAATAATTTTTTGTCACTTTAACAAATGACCCGATTCATCTCGTGATTCGAATTTGGCAACATTCCTTTGAGACCCTGCCAACATTGCGCAATAATAATCTCGGGCAACAGATCACTCATAATTCAACTCCCCATATACATATACCGACGATGTATCAACATGTATGTTCATGTAGTCCTGTAGAAAAGAATACTATATCCGACAAACATATATATATATATATATATATATATATATAGTCCAGTAGAAACTCTTATTTAAAAGTTCCAATTTAGCCTGACCCTTAACGGGTTTATGTCCCATGTGATCGCCAATTTTTACCATCTGTGAAATTTTCATGCAGTTCGTATCATATAATGCGAGAAGAGGTTAGGTCAATTCTCACTTTATGCAAGAAATGCTGATTCGTTGTTACCTAATGAGTATATATATCTTATAATAATAATCGTCATTGGTGGTTTCAGGAATCTACCCCCAGGACGTCATGTGGAATAATGAGTTCGGCATTCATAATCGTTTGTTAAGTTTGAGATGTATAGAACTTAGACCTTTAGTTCTTTTAATGCGGACACAGACAATACTTAAGTCTTAAGAAACATATATATGAATTCCGACCTAACTTCCAAAAAAAAAATTATATATATATATATATATATATTATCCAAAAATTGTTGAATTAGTGGGGGAAATGTATGACAGAGAGAAAAATCTCTTTTTCAATGACAAATTTGCATTTTCGTTTTGAAGAAAAAGATCTGCCTCAAAGGAAATACTTTCAATAGATTTTGATGAATTTCTATTAAAAAAAAAATAATGTTCTACTGTCGTTTACAACAAATCTCAGTACAACATTTAGACATCATTTTTCAAATTATGAAACGACTATGAATGCGACATCCCGATTTTAAATGCTCTGGTTTTTTAAGGGTTATATTTATTAGGCTTCGTCCACATTATTATTATCGTATGATTTCACACGTTTTAATGTAATCGTATTATTGTGAGTTGCCCGAAAATAGAAGTAAACATCGAAATCGTTTTGAAAAGATAACATAAACACTACGGCTTCCTGTTTAAATGTACTGTAAGACAAAGCCACAGTGAGCGTTTAATATTCCTGCAGTCGAGTCGCACTTGATTGACTACAAATCACAGTATTAATTCGCGGTCGCTTATTGCATTGCTTAACGCGGAGTCACGACCAATCCTAATACGAAGACATTATTGACGTTATGAATCGCGTACAATTAGCAGCTAAATATTCCCATTCCTATAATGACAATCGCGATTTGTTATTTTATTTAGACGAACTAAGGTAATGGCGTTTTATTCTGATAAAAAAATCATGTTTCATTTATACGAAACAGGAAATTTATTGGCTAACAGCATAGAAATTTCAATTATGTAGTAATCGTATAGTGACAATTTCATAAAGGTACTAGAGAAGTTGATATGAGGACAGTTAATAAGTCGCCTATTGCCATTGCGCAGACAGCAATTCGGGCATATATCTAGGTACCAGGCAAAAGATAAAATCTTTTATAAATACTTTTAAAATTACAAGTTTCTTTAATGCTGGTATCGTTGCAAGATAAAGAATTATTATTATTATTATTATTATTGGCCAAAAATTGAAACCAGCTAAAATCATGTTGCGAATCAGCTGCAAGTTTCAGCATCATTAAAACCATTATTCGTTCGACTTTTGATATGATTTAAAAATGTTTCTACTTACTAATGGACATTTTAACGAACGACGAATAATTTTCCCGCGAAAAAATGTGTACAACTTCACGAAAGTAGCTTTGAAAATTAAGTTTCAACATTTTTTAATTATCAAGAAATTACGCAAAAACCAAGCTGCTTTAATAAATGCAATTTATATTATATTTAAAGCAAGTTGTCATTCGTCAAATGCCTTGAACGAGATATTTCAACGAATATTCGAAACACAGGATTTTTAATTATTTAACATTTTTCCGGGTATAACAGCCCTTTCTTTCTTCAATGATACCATTAATAATAAGATTTACAATTCTAAAAGTATAATGAAATATTTACTTTCAAACTATGATTTTAAGATGCATATATACATACACTAATTTAAGCGGACAGATGCATATTTACAGATATATTTTAATCATCAATGAATGTTTTGCAACGATTTCAGATCTTCAATCGAAGTATTTAAACCAGAAAGATAACTTGGAAATAGCAACAATAATCTTTAATAAACTGAAATGTACAATTACTAATTTAATTTAAATAATCGCCATATAATAAGAGCCTAATAAAACAATTTTAGAATATATACATTATATATATTAAATACATTTAAATAATTAGCATTTATTTCGTTGAAAATTCAGATCTCAATTTATGAAATTGCTTTCAATAACAGGCCAGGATTTTCAATTACTTCCTTCCATCGTATTTTTATTCCACTTAAACATACTTCAAGCACCGATCGATATTTAGCCGCAGCGTGGAAGAAATATTATTAGTAGAAAATGCTGTGATTATTCGGTTAACTCTCAACTCAAACGTTTATGAAACGTAATTTTTGTTCGCATTATAATGGAAGTTATGAATCAGTGCCGACTTGTATCGACGAAGTACACTTTCGGCATTTTTATATTTTAGTCACTTGAAAAATTCTTTTCAACTCGAAGTCGAGATTATAAAGGTATACGTTGGATTTGAAACTGTTTAAATTTCGCTTTAAGAGGCGCATTGCGGAAAAAGGTAGATAATCAAACAACGATTCTTGTGCCGTGAATGCAAATAAAGAACAATTCCCTTGCGAGTTTTCTTTCTGAAATTTTTGTATTAATGTAAATAAGATACGAAAATTGTCATACGTTTATGATGCAAGTAACGTGAACGAGATGAATTGAATTGTGAACTGGCTCCAGATCAAGCCAGAATTTCAAATTACCTGTAACATAAATAAAGCAGACATCTTTTATTTTCAATTTGTCCGTCGAACTTTAGTACACATATATATATTATTAACATCACAATTAAGTGAATAAATTGATGGATAGCTAAACAAAAATGTCATCGAAAAAAGTATATTCACGTAATACACAATATAAGTATATATAACTATAATAAGGTTGTACACCTTATTTGTTATTTACATTCGCTTAATCAAGAATACGATGGATATAGTTTTATAGAGGAAACGTAATTGTCTAAATACATGTTTCAACACTCGAAGAAAGTCGCGCCGTGTATCAGACACAGGTAATTACGTATTTCGCACGCTTTTGATTTTTTCAACAAAAAAATGTCAGAACATGATGATAACTTTAACATACAGAAGGCCAACTGTGCAGTATGCTAGGATCGCAGACTACACGGAGAAAAATTATTGTCATGTAAATTTTACCATACTAGATGGAATTTTGAGGGCAGACTTTCGTCGTGAGAAAAAATTGCAATTTTTTATAATAAAAATTGATATGATGAATGGCAATTTTTAACATACTTATAGCAAAAATTCCAAAAAATATTCTAACTTTTACATAAGTAATGGGAATTTTTCTCATGACGAAAGTCTGTCTCCTCAAAGTTATAACGGTAAAAATGTATATATGTCCTGGAAATTTTCAATTTTACATGTGTACTAGAAAACATTTACACGCGTTTTTCTCGAAACTGTTTTTTTTCAAATTGGATTTCAGCACCGCTATATTACGTGATTTTCAAATATATTTACGTATGCTTCGCTGCAATGAATTTAATGGTGATTGTAACTTCTAAAGCAATAAGTATGTACAAATTATAAATATAGGGCATACAAAATTATTGCTTACAAAATTTTTTTCAAGTGTACTACCTGTATACTGAACATAAATGTATATTAGAAATCCCTGATTTATATCGACGAGTTATGTGCAGCGAACACGCGATAAAAATAACTCTATAGGCATCGTCGTATACCTTATTTATTCCTCCTCCGTAAAAATTTGGCCGGAAATATCGTCATCAAAACTATGACACTATTATAGAAACATAATGTTACGTTTGCATGAATATAAATGCAGAAAGTATAAAGTAAAGTGGAAAGTAGTACAACGAGGTAAAAGAATTATTCGAGTACGTTGGCGGGCTGCACGCAGTTAAAATAGAAAAATGGAGCCGCATGGATTTTTGAGATCTAATAAGAAATACGGTATTCCTGATTAGGTTCTGGAAGAAAGATTATATGTAACATCAGAAATTAATCCCTTAATCAGTCAAGCACAATGGCAATTATATTATAGACTTTGATATCGCTGACTATATTAAAAATTGAATTACTATTATTACACTTTATAACAATAGTTTCATTATGCAGAAAAATAAATGTTAATAGGCATCGATTATACAAAAATCATCAGGGATAATGACTTATTATTTAGAAAATATACCAGCATCCGATTAGGATGAAATTACTATCTGAAGACTTTATTTATTTCCCTCTCATCCCATCAGCCAACAAATCTTCGCCCATGATATTATTTCATTTTCTTAATCATTTTCTTTCATATATCTGGAAATATTAAATCATGTCCAATCACGAATTCACCTTTATAATTGCAGTATTTGTTATATCACTACATTACTGTAACCTCAAATACTTCTCCGAAAAAAAGTTGACATTTATTATTCTTCAGAGTAATGAACATGCGTTAATTTGGAAATATACATGTCACGCGTATACCTTAAAATTTCAATCAATGAAGTAATTAGTGCTCTTCACAGGACAGATCTAGATTTCATACTATACAAAACTAAGTTCGAAAATTTTCGTCTAATCATTATTGATGTGATATCAGTCAATATATTCGCTTTTCTAAAAACCGACTACGGATGTTTAGGATGTAGTGGTTGCTGCAAGTTAAAACTCAAAAACCTTAGAATTTCAGATTGTACGGAAATCTTAACCCTACTATAATTGAAAATTAAACCAGAGTCTGGATATTTCTACTGGTCCTGATGCGCTTTATATATGGGGGTCAAAAAAACTATCCAGGAATGCTTTTATTTTCTACTAGGGAAAAGAGATGTTTCTTTAAATTAAAAAAAAAATCACGTTCAAAGTAGAACACACAGAAATGGTTTCAGCATTTTTGAAATATTTCTCTCTAATCTGATTGAATCCGCGAGTACCAATTTTGTGGGAAAATTTGAACTCTCCTTCGGCACTTCTAGAGTAATATATAATTTATATGTACAAATTACTATAATCCATGTATTATATATATATATATATACTTAAAGTACAAATATATACATTATACTTGAAGCTAATGAAATCGGTCAATAAACGATCGTTATCTCGTACCCTGCTGATTTCCGTTAAAGTTATGGAGAAAGCCAGTAAACTTCGCGATGAACGGGTCTGACTTTCGGCTACATCGGATGTATATAGATCAGACAAACTTGCTCAAGATTACCACGAAACAAGCAATGACATGGCGATCGTTTAGGACCTCTATGAAGCAGGCACATTTGATTTGATTGAACGCATATACGTTGCGCGACAAATAGCGTACAACATTCTCAACAATGATGATGACACACAACAAAAAGTTGTACAAGAATAATTAAAGCAATATATATATGACAGTATTTTTTTTTGCACGAATGAAACGTACCGGCACAGATCACTTGTTAACATAACCTTACTGGTAAATCATCATCAAGGCTACAGACTGATCAGTCTATAATCTGCCGTCTCACCCAACACTTTACAAATTTCAGGCACCGACACTATTTTAAAATTTCAATTACGTATAACTTACGTATTTTTAATTCTTTGTTTTTACGTATATTTTCGTTTTCCGAACTGATCTACGAAGGAACATTTCTCAAACCACATAACTCGATTAATAAAGTCCCGCATTTAAACGTAACGCTTGGATTCACAGATGTGTTAGCATTAATTATGCGACTGCAGCGACTTCAGTCCTGAATAACGATGAACTTTTCGAATTCACGCCAACAAATGCATAGTTCGCCAGCTTCGATAATTGAGCGTCGTTTATGGTCGGCATCTGATTAGACTTAGCAATTTCATCGTCGGTGGTCTAGCTAACAAATCGTCGTTAGCTCCTTACTAGAGAGCTTCGACGTCGTTTGCTAGTTTGTTGGGTGTATGTATATTGGACTGTCACTTTGACACGTTGCACAGTCGATATGACTTTCGTAAAGTACGTAGCTAGTACCACCCACCGTCATACAAACGTACATACGTACATACGTTACCTCAAGACTAGGTGCTTCGGAAATGTATGTATATTATAGATTTGCAGGGATAAGAATAAAATGTGCGCCCACTATAGTGAGGCAATTGGTTGAATATTATCTCAGGGAATAATAAACGTACATAAAAAAAAATCTTTTTAAAAAGAACTGTATTTTATTGATCATATTTCGCTTAAAAGAAAAGCATTAAATTGAAATCTCTATTTTCTTTTTTCATAAAGTAGGAAAAATGTTAAATGTGCGATGTATGCATTAAAAATTATATTAAAATAAAGAAGAATATCGCCGGCAATATATATGTGCAATATCAATGAACATTACTTTTAAAATTGAAACCGAAAGCTCGTCGACACAGAGAAATAAAGTGAAAATTAATTAGAGAATGTCCCAGAGGAAAATTACGAGAATCGAGAAAAACACTAATTGGCATGCGGACAAAAGGATGAGTCTATGAAGATTCGAATTTTATTAATATTCATGAAATAATGAAATGAATTCTTTCGGTTTTTGCGAATTGGACGTTGTTGGGAGCTTAAGTAGAAAAATTGCTTTACGTGTATAGATGTCAGTGAATGTACAAGAGTGTTGTTGACGAATGAACCACTACATTTGTGCTCCGAATAAATCGAAACTTGATGCCTAAATTAAATACGTAATGACATTCTACCCAAACATGAACATTTACGTCAATGTATTTTGGTTAAAAACGAATTTATTAGATTGTTGATTAGTAGATCTGGTATATATATAACGATGTCAGTTTATATTTCGATGTTGAATGCAATAGTACATTTAATATTTAAAATACAAAGTCCAATAAAAAAGTGCATCGATTAATATCCCAGACTCTTTAAAACTTTATATAGGATATACAATAATACTTAGACAGCCGAGGCAATCAATTGTACGCGTAACGCCAATTTCTATTGTCTATTGAGAAAAATTCATTCCGGATTTGTCTCCCTAACTTTTGTAAGAGATAAACATATACATATCAACCTGAAGTTCGGATCGTGCAGGGCGAAGACGGCCATACGTGTATAACGGGTGTTATTCGTCGTGACATTTAGTCACATTATTTACTACATTGTTTTCTTTCTCGTCTTCACGCTCCGAGCAGTGTGCGCGATAAAACTGCGCGTTTGACTTACTGCAACTTCATGTAGCCGAATGAAGCTGTGTCACGTGCTCTTAAGGAATTAAAAATCCACGCGTGCAAAACGTCTCGTAGTCTTTTCGAGGCAAGTGATGTATACACGGACGATGTCGAGGCACACATAATATACGAAAGGCTCGATGAAAATACAGAAGGGGCACTAGGGGAGGCATGAGGTAAAAAAACTCGCTTTTTACATTGGGTGCACCGGGAGAATGGCGAGGCGAGCGCGTCTTCCGTTATTAAATTTCTTTGCTTCCTGAACGGATACAGTCGCCGGAAAATGGTGAGTGCCTTAAGTTGAAGTACGGGATCCGCGCCTAGCTGAGTTTCTGTGCACTTGAAGAGCGCTCTGAATTGAGTGAAAAGCTTCCGCAAGGAATTTTCCCACCATTTCTAAGATTACACGAAATTGTAATCTCTTTGAAAAGGATGCCTTTGGAAATCTGTATGAAATATTTCACGTGGTCGCTTTTCGAGATATATACTCGGTTATTTCTTTGATGAAATTGTTATTTCAAGGGTCGACGTGTATTTATGATTTCTCGATAGCTTCTTTACCTTTCCTCTGATATATATTAAATATTCAGCTTTTTCAAACGGTATTTTAAAAGTTGTAAATTATACGAGGCTCGTATAAATCATATCAGGTTTCGTATAGCCAACCTAATGGTGATTGATTTATAGGCGCTCATCTACTGTAACCGTGCAAAAAAAAAACATTCTTTTCTGCGGACTTAATTGACAGGCAAACTCACATATATATAGGGGCGAATTTAGTGAAGTAACCTCGACAATCTATTTCATTGCGCTATTATTTCTCATTCTTATAATGTGAAATATAAATAAGATATAATATATATAAGATTAATATAAATAAAACAAGTCTATTTTATCGTTAATTCCGCATAGGTTGGAGATTCATTGATTGTGCCATCGAGGACTCTGTCATAAAAGTTCGCTCCCAACGAGTTCAATCAGTTCATCACTCTAATATGCTTTAGACATTACACAAAACTCTCAGAATCTTCTTTCTTTCAGGATTTATTTGATCATAAATTACTCTTATCAAAATGAAAGTTCCATATATATGTATTCCCTGCCTGAGTATATATACCGAACATTCCCCCGCATCAGATGGTGAAGCTACTCAGCAATAACTTGATAGCATCTTGTAGCTTTTAACGGCGCAATGTGCGCCCATTTTCCATCTATGCCCCGTGAGGACAGTATCGATTTTACTTGGTGGGAGAAGATGTGTGGAGCACGTAGCTGCGTGCAACCTTTCATCTGAAGCGTACAGATGCTTCTATAGGTGAAACCACGGCCTACACCCATCTGCACTCCGTACACGGAGGTCCTTTTTCAATGCATGGCGCAGTAGCGTCGAGTTGCTGACCATTTTTGTGCCATTACCTGGTAATTCCCTAGAGATTCGATGAACCAGTCAAAGGATACGCGGAGGGAATACATTACTCTTTACATTCCCCTGATCAAGTAGGTAGCATTACTGAGGCACATAGTTTTCACGGAACACCAACCCGATGGAGATTCGCGGCGACGTCGACACGGGGACTCCAGACCACCGGATCCGTTCCATTCGACGTCGACGGCAGCGGCGAGTAAAATCGAATAAAACTGTCGCTGAAATGAAATTCATTTTTCACCCTTTCTTTTTAACGATCGTCCTATGAATGGAAAATCGGATTTCGCTACTGCACTTACTAAAACTTGATTTAAACAAAAAATTTAAGGGTACGTGGATTGGAAATATCGATTAATAATGAGATGCGTATATATATACTTAAAGACAGTGTCATAAAAATCCTTCATTTTCTTAAGATGGCTATTAAAGGTAACGATACCCCGATGATTGGAGAAGCCAGACACTTAGGTTTATTGCCATTAAATGGTGTTTACCCCTACCACATTTTGTACTGTAAATAAAACTCAATGTTAATTTCAATGATTGAATTAACATTTTGTTAATGATGGATTGTTCACAATTATGCATCATCATATATGTGGTTAAATACGATACAATAAATGAGGTCAAAAGCTTAAGATGGTGCTAGATAAAAGGCATCTAATTAAATTGCATTTCCCATTGCCTTAATTAAGAGTGACGGCAAAGAGACTTTAAAAATTAGCCGTGTGGAATATTTCAGTGACACTGTTATGCATATGCATTTATTCAAAACAGTGAGAATAATTAGTCGAAATCAGTATTTATTCAATGGTTCACAGTGATCAATTGTCTTCTAGCTGCGAGCATCAAAGAACAGCCACAGATTTTCCGCAGATTTCGCTGTTTCCATTTGAGAGAGGGCACTGAGAAAAATTTCGTAATTTAAACAAAAGTTTAGTTGTCGAATGGGAACTATATATATTTAGTCATTTATATTGCTACATTTAGTTCAAATGGCTAAATATAAGTTGAAATTAGTATATATTTTAATCAGTTGAATTAAATGTAGCAATATATAGCTAAACATTTAATTCCTAATTATTAGTAAATAATTCCTGGTGAATTGGAATAATTAAGTTCCCACTGAATAACTAAAGTTTAGTTAAACTTTAGCTTTTTCAGCATTGACATGCATGAAATGAGATAAAAGTAAATAATCATCATAGAAAACATTCATGCTAGAAATCCGACATGTGTTTATTTATTTTGCCAATGTTGCGAAATAACATTTTTTATTCAGTAAAATGCAATATGTAGCTGAGATGAAAAAGTATCGAAGTATCTTTGTCAAGTCTAGCTTACGACTCATTTTGCAACTGCCTACGCATGCTTCGAACTGCACGTTACCTTCTTGGTACAAGATGTACATTATATAATAAATTATCTTTAATTTTATAGAAAGTATATCTCTTAATATAATACAAAATTTATTTATTACGTTTCCTTTATATTAATTGTAGTATTTCCAGCCAAATTAACTAGATATCATAATTTGTGAATTAGTTGTTCTTTGTTATCCACCAATTACATTGCCCATTGTAAATTCGATTGTGGTAAATACTAATTTAAATTGTTCCTCATATCTGTAAATGTTAATATAAATGATAAATGAACGATTTCCAACGTTCATCGCTTCGATACAAGCAAAATTAACTGCATATTTAATTACGATTTAATTTGACCAGAAATTGTCAAAATGTCGTGCGCGCCCCGTTGATAATGTCAGGAATGTAATCCATTTTAGATCCTCGAATTGAAATAAATATGAAAATATATTGTCGGCTGTAAATAAATATATACTCTCTAAAGGTCTTCGGATCGTTTGCACTTCACGTAGATTTAAAGATAGGAAAATATTATACCAATTTCCAAAGCATGCAATTTAAAAACGTCGAACTCTAAGGAAACTATATTACCACGTTTTTGTAGTTGGTTTTTTTTTTTTTTTTTTTTTTAATTTACAATTAATTATGTTTGCAAACAAATACCTCTATGTTACAAAACAAATAGATTCTGAGAAAAAAAGAAATCGTATTCCAATTCTAGTTAGTAATTTTGGACGAAACATTCATGGAATTAATATCCCGAGTGGAGACGGATTCGTAGCAATGTTAATTTCATGTCAATATAAAACTCAAATACTAATTAAGTACTAACTCCTAATTAAACGCTAATGAATACTATGTGATGATGATCTATATGCAGAAGTATGCTACTGATCAAAGAATAAATCAGAATAAATAAATAAATAAATCGGCCTATGAATTTTCAGAGGTGCTTGATAAGACATACCTTATTATAGACCGATCACGCTCTATTTACGAATACTCAATCATCAACACCCTACAAAAACCTAATTATGCAGGTAGCTAGATTGAGTTTCTGCTGGAATGAAGGTAACTTTGGATAAAGTTAAAATAAAAAGTGACGGCCTTATTATCTTATGAGTTGATTGCATTAAGGTTGTAACAATTTATATAAAGGGACGTTGATCGTAAATTATACTTAGATATACTTGTTTCTACATTCGGTAGGTCAGTTTGGACGATAAAATATGACATAATAACGATTAAAAAAGAAAATAATATATTTTGAAGTTTCGGAAGTTTTAGAAATTTAATAAGTGACCATCAATTTCAATGCATGATGTTCCATGAATTGTGAACAAAAACAATATAGAAAACCCGCTTTCCTATCATGTTTTAATGGTATAATTTGTTCAGGGTGAGGACAACCGCAATAATGAATACATTCCTTTTATATTCTAACCCTGTAGCGATATATCAAGGCTTTCTCTGTAGTTCCTTCGTTGTAGACTGTTTCATTTATTCAGGTCGTCAGGATCTAAATCTATATTTCTTGGGATCATTCCGGAAGATTACTGCCCAAACAGTAAAGCGGATCATTCCAAAATCTAGGATACATGTCCGATTGGTCATGAAAATTATTATCCTAATCCTAAAAAAAAAAAAAAAAAAAAAAAAAAACAGAATTCACAGGAACAGATGAGGCCGGTTAATCGCAAATTCTTCTCCCAGAAAAATTATAAAAGACCGATTGCAATAGTGGGATGAATAAAAAAGGAAGAGCTCCATTCTTTATGATCTTTGAAATAGAATCTACCAAGTACACTTCATCGCACTGATTGAGATTTGCTAAATCATGCAATTTAGTGTTCGATGATGATCAGATGTAATAGTCGATTTTCTTTCTAATTCTTCAGTCGTTTAGGCAACCAGAAATAATAGAAGTATATGCCTTAATTGTACAACAACTCATCGCAATATGGTACTCTCATTGAGAAGAGCAGGTAATTATTGCTTTTATGTCAGCGATAGGATTCCTTCAATACTGTGGGTGAAAAGCGTCGATTACCGAAAAATCGCAAGCTTGACTGTGAGGAAGTTTCTAGCTTATACTTTAACCTCGTTTTCTCTCGTTCTTTTGCTCCGTCGCAATTTCGCGGAAGCCAGTGGGTGATTAGCTAATAAATCGAAACGAGCCAGCACTTTACCCAGCTAAACAGCAGTGCTCCAATTAGGACGACATAGCAGAACTCGAATGTCGAACATTCCCTCTCTGGGCGTTTGTCCTATCGAAGTGGAAGCTGCAGTAGAACTAATTTCGTATAAAGAGGGTTTTCCTCCATCACCTCTCATTCAGTAAACCCAATCATTGTCATTGTTATTTTGTTTGCAGTGCGCATCGGAGTGAATCTCGAACCACTATACCACGGACGTCGCCTTCGTCGTGGAGATATTAAAGACAAAAGCCGGATGACGCGAGAATCGGCACGTGCACAAAAGAGAAAAACGTGCCAGAAGAGACTCGACAAATTACGAAAATTGTTCTAAATTCTCTCGGCAAACAATATTTAACCCATTAACGCCGAAGCGAACACATTTTTTGTCGATGATTGAGCTTGAAAGTCAATAGGAAAAATAATTTGACTGTAATTCAAAACTATGTACTATATACCATTTTCAATGCAGTTCTTGCATAACTTTTGACCATTATATCATGTGTTGATAGAGCTGTTTTCATATACCAAACTTAATAATGTTGCTTAGAAAAAGTTTAAACAATGCACGAGTATACCATGCTTCTATCGAGAGAGAGAGAGAGAGAGAGAGAGAGAGAGAGAGAAATTTATGCATTACCTGAAACAACTTCTTGGTACTTTTATCCCTTGCATGTGATAACAAGATCAAAATGTTAACCAAAAGCCCTGCTCAAGTCTCTTTTAAATTAGAAAAAAGGTCACTTGCTTTTAAACAATATTAACTGAATTTTATAAGATAGAGGTTCGTAAGACTTTTTAATTTCGTATATGGAGAACCAATTTTCTAGCCTTCGTTACAAAAGTAGAAATTTTAAAGCACACACTTGTAAACAGTATAAACAATAAATAAACAATAGGCATCTTCGTCTGACCTACATTCATAGAGTAATGATTTTCACCCTATATAGCATAATAATTTAAATTATTTTTTATCATTGGAGATCAACTACTGACACTGACAGTTATTATGGCAACAATTTGTTTATTTATGGTAATAGTACACATTTTGTCAGAATACTTTATAGTCCAGTATAGAGTATATGCTCAAATGAAACAAATAAACCATTGGCGTAAACGATTATATCATAACGTTTTCGAATTTTTAAAATGCATATGTTACTTGCTTTTGTTTGTTTAAGTGAGATGTAAAAACAATGGAAAGCAAATTCGTAGATAATATAATGTGGTTATCTTTTCCATGTCGAAGCACACAAGTTCTCATAGCAACGAAGTTAAAGATACATTTAGAGCAATTGTAAATTACACGCATGATGTGAAAATATGCCAGCTCAAAGAGATAAGCTATCGATACTTAATCGAACTCCATTAAATGCTCATGAGCATAAACACAGAATAATAGATTTTAATCAAGGCGAATATCGAATTTCGCAAGTGGTGCATTATTTGTTCCCCCATTCGCTGGTATATGTACTGTTCATCACTTTGTCAATACAGAATGCTATAAGGTGAACTGTTCGAAACACTTGTAGTATACTCGACTGCATTATTTCGCCAGAATTCGTGGAATGCATTATCCGCGGTCTCTTTTAACTTAATTTGCTCTAAAATTTACATGAAATATAAGATAGGTTGTTAAGTTGAATGGACAAAAATTTCCAAAATCTTCAAGTGTTTCTCGAATTAAAAAGAAATACGCAGAAATACTTAAATCGTGTGATTATAAAATAAATATGAGGAAATTCACTAACTAGCAGACCTAACATAAGGCTTCAAAATTATAACTATAGGCACGATATAATTATATAACGTCACATGCATCACTGAATTAAGAAAAGTAAAAAATATAAGTAGACTTCATTGAACATATAGTATAGCAAAATAAAGAATACAAATCAATAATTGTAAAATCAGAGACAAGTGAATCAAAGGCTTTGGTATATTTTTCAAAAGAAAAACCAACGAATCAATAGTTTTCTGAAACACTGTGTTCATAGCAAACATTAAAATCGACACAGCTTATTTACGTTATTTATTATTATTTACATCTTCTGAATTTCGCCATAAACAAGCTCAAAAACATGCAAACGTGCAAAAAGAAAAAAAAAAACAAACAAAAATGAAGCTCAAAGCTACCCAGTGCCTATATGTAAATGCTGCCCCCCATGACCTAGCATAAACGAATCTGATATCTTTTCTTTTTGATATTTTATAAGAGAAATACAAAGAGATCTGCTGCTTTACGAATTTATATGTCAAAATATGACATGGATTTTTGCATTATATCTGAGCTACGATTTATTAAACGATATTATAACTGAAATACACATAGTCATATATGTTTACTATTTATTTCTATTTTTATTTATATACATTTAGAGGAGTTATAAATTGTATATAATGTACAGTTGGTAGTTGTATATACCTGTATTGCCCATCATCCCTATTATCTTCATTCTAAAAATAGATTTCGTGAGGGGCCAAAAAAGCCAGCAGTATCAAATAACGGACGGGGCAATTTCTCAGTAGATACTGGATCTTCGTGATAATCCGACCAGCCTGGTAACTTGGGAATTAGTCGGCAGTACACGGGCATGCCTTGAAGTCGTACAATGGGTTACCGACATTATTCAGTTAAGTAAAGATAATTCATTTTGACAATTTTGTGAACTAAATATTTCAACATAAACAAAAGTCAAAGTTTTATATTCGCTCGCACATAAAAATTCGCGTAAAAGAATTTCATTATATTGTTTATTATTTCGATGCTTTTATATTAAATTTGCTACCGTGGAAAATATGCAAATAAGCGTAAATAATAGTCTACATATATACATAATTCGGTGCAGCACCATAACGCGACCGCAGGACTGTTCCGAAAATATCGACTTCAGGCATATTGAAAACCATACGGTAGTAATATTTCCTTTAATTTTATACCTTCGCTCATATAAAGAGTTTCATTTTCACGAGATCGTTTACTTTTTAATTAAAATTTTATATTAATATATATATAAACAATAACAAAATTACTAGTTTGCATTATTTATAAAATTCAGAATCGTTTGGTATTATAATTTCGAAGAAAATAAAGGATATAAAATAAACGAACGTTCATCAATGGTTACATTAATTTCTTCAAGATGTCAATGGCTTAATTAAAAATAATGCCCGTTACTACTGCAGAGGTTGAATTATAGCAGATCTCTTAATATATTTTATTCATATTATCACATATTGCACACGTACAACAGCTGGCAGGTGCGGAAAATGGCATTTAGTCCAACCAAGTCCCAAATACGCTGCTGAATATCACAGCCAGGTACTACATACACATGGAGAGCGAATGTGCATTACATTTCAATCGATTTAAACATTTATGTTGCTCGTGTACAATTGTGTTTCATGAAATATATCTGCGTAACTTATATGTAAAACTTATTTTCAAGTAAAAATTGGAAAATGAATGTGGTGCGAGGAATCAAAATGCAGCTAATATATTGTAAGATAAATGATAATATAATATATGTAAAAGTTTGTAATGTAATAAGAAGTCCGTGTAATCACGTTTGTGAGCACGTAATAAATATATTATAAATATACTATATATATGTAAACCTTATACTTAATAATTATCGTTATACGTTTATCTAATATTTTAATGCAGTAAAAGATTCGTTAAAGAACAGTGCAATAACGATTATAATCTTATCTAAGATCTATTTCTAAGATATATTTCAAAGATCTTTTTATAAGATCTTAGAAATCCATATCGACTGTTTTTTGCTTCATCTGAAAAACCAGAAGAAGCTTTGTTTTTTTCTTTAATAGAATTTCTGACACACTGCACATCTATTCTAAACACGACCATTAGGATCTCTTACTGCGCTTCATATCGCACGAGGTTATGTCTATCTGAGAATTAAAAAAAAATAAGAAAAAAATGAATAAAAAATCGTAATAAAGGTATAAGGTACAGATATTAAAGCACCTGAATTCTTGGATTAAAAACTATTTCGAAGCGTTAAGTCACATGGACATGCCGAAAGTCGTTATTTCTTTATGACTTTAACAGAAGCCACTATAAAAATACGTCACCTCCCTAGTAGAAATTTGTTTCTAAATATCCGGGCGCAAGCTGGGCCCTGACTCGCGCCTTGATAGATATGCGGGCGCGAGTCAGGGCCAAGCTTGCGGCTTGCGCTTATATTTACAAACTGATTTCTACTAGGGCTTGCTCAATATAATAATCTTAAAAAATATAATTTACATGGAAATAATAGGTACTCCCGAGAATTCATATTTTGTAGAGATTCGTTAGTTATCAGTATCACATGTCGTAAAATAAATAAATATCATATGTCAGAAAGTGACGTAATTATAGCATTCCATTTTACGTTAGTAATTATGATTGAAACAGCGATTGAACCACAAAAATACACACAATTATGATAAGACGGTCTGTTTAAATACTTTAAAAGAATTGGTGGCAAATGTCGTATATGTGTTCAAAAAATTGCAAAATATTAACGGCCCTATAAAGGGGGCTCAAAAGTAGAGTGGTTACAGTCGTAATATTGAAAGTAAAAGAGTTCAAATTAAAAATTATTGAAAAGTTTTTACCCGGCAATTTCAAAACTATGAACTTGTTCAATTTATGATTAATGTATCGAAAACTTAAAATAAACAGATCCCAAGTAACACATCCCGACCGTTTTTGCTGCGGTTGCTAAATAATAGCTACCACAAGGTTTTATCAGCTACCGTGGAAACCGAAATGCAGCAATGATGTACGAAGTGCTGCAAACTGCACTTTGTATAGAAAAGGAAAAAGTCTCAATATGTAGGATAATGTACGAAGTTATGAAAACTACTTGCGGTAGTAAACGCCAATCGCTGTGCTACAAATTGCAGTTTGTACGATAGGACGAAATGACCTAACAAAAAAGGATCCACGCAAGAGTTATAGACAACATTATACAAGTATGTCGTCCCTTTCAGATATCATGCTACAATCATGTTAAAAGCTAATCAAATTGAAGTGGAATTCACGCATTTAACGCACGACGTTCATGTATAATTAAATTAATAGTTTTTGAAATAATATGACAACGTACATTCAGAGTGAGCAAATAGGAAAACATACCGGAGTAATCAGAGTTTCGAGATACATATTAGATATTCTGCTTTTCCAAATTCGCTCTGAATTTGTAGCAAAATAAAAAGTCAAAAGCAAAATGTTACGGAAAATAGACGAATAAACTCAAAGGTTATTTTTCTGAATTAAATAAATTTTTCTAATACTTTATAACTTACTTACAGAGGGACTAGAATTTTCAGTGGCTATTATATAAGTAATGTAAACAAACATTTGCAAAATAGGTTTATTTGTTTATATATTACATTTAATTTAACATGCTTTCATGTAGTATCATACGTTATACTACAAATTGTACCGTTGTGATATTACTTGAATTTAATTAAATACTGCTAAATATAACATATGAAATGCTAAAATTTTCTTTTAATTATATGGTAGACAGACCGATTTCTGCTTAAAACCATAGAAGAAATTTTGTCAGCGGAATTTCGTTCATCAACAATTTATAGAGGCGCGAGTATTCTGAAAATGGCAGCATGAGGGTGACAGTTGGGCCTAATAGTCGTGCCAGTGGATAATGCCAGTAAGGGATAGACTAAGGCTTAAGAAACGATGACCTTCACCCCGAAATAAAAATCACCTCTAACATAACTGGAAACTAAAATACATATTATACTGGGCAGTTAAGCCTGTAGATTAATATACTCGAACATTTTGACTGTTTCCATGTTATTTTTGTTTTGTTTTGTTTATCATTAAGTATTTATAATTATTGTATAAAACCAGCATTTTTGAACATTACTATAGCATTAAGTTCAGTATTAGAGTATTACTACTTAATACTGTTAAAAATTACAAATCAAAATCTAGAATAATATATTTCGATACAAGTGCAGGAAATCTGTGTTTGCTACACGCGTATGAGGGAAATAGCATTTCCAGATCTTTCCTATCCGAACCATGGAAGAGAAAATTAATCAAAAATCATATTTTTATAAAAAAATGTGCTAATTCGAATTTTCACAAATTACTTCCATTTTTATCACTTTATTTGAAACCCCACAAATCAATTTTTAATCATTTCTGTCATAAATCCGTTATCTAATTGCCCCTAAGGGAACGAGTAGTCACTTACAAATGACAATAATCACAAATCACGTCGCGTTGATTCCAATTACGAGTACTGCATTTTAAATGAGTTCGGAAAAGGGGCTCATTTAAGAACTTTTTTACACTATAGGAAACTTCGCAATGAGCTCTCAACGTTCAAAATCACATGCAAAGATCATATACGAATTCTCGGGATTAAAAATCGGTAGAGAGATAGTTTTGTATTAAAAATACGCCTTGAAGGATTATAAAGTCACCTAATAGAGAGAGTCATGTGCAGACAGCAGCAAAAATGTAATTTAATAATTGTTCTTATAGTAGTTCGGAAAAGTTTAATTCGTTTCTGTCCAACGAATTTAAAGATAAAAGTTTTTCATTTTAGAAAATTCAAAGTGTATGATTTGCAGATACCTTTTTGAAAAATAGTTAACCGTGCTTTAAAAGATTAGTAGATAAATATATATAGTGATATTGATTACAGTTTTCCAGGAAATATACAGATGGAATAATCTGAGTATTTTCAGTTTATCTTTACTCGAAATAAATAATATAAAAGTACAAAGCACTATCCACGAGCATAGAAAGTATCAGATAAAAGGCCCGTTATTGAATAATTTTAAGCTCTCGACCAGTTTACGGACACTGTGAGCTTTGATTGTTTCCTCTCGCACATTTAACACCGCCCTCTTTCGATAAAAGACCTCGTAAACTATGTAAACCCACAAGATCCTTGGTGTACTTCTTCTGATCCGAACACGCGAATTCACGCAAGATCAGCTTTGATTGTTCTAGAATAGCCTATATGTAACGAATGATGTATAAAAATAGATTATGTTTGTTTCGACATCAAGATTTAACGGCTTTATTGAGACTAACAATATATTTTCAATTTCTAACCAGATACTGCTAGAAGAGTATTTATCACGTTTCATGCAACCAATATTGACCGCGAAAAATTGTCTACCTTAAAACTGAATATCCTCATTTAAGTAGTGTAGTTCAAATATTTCATATATGATATCATACATTATAGTTTTTAGAATGAGATTGGATAGCACTCCAACGCACTCCAACGCACTCATCTTTATTAAAAGATAATTATAATTAATTAATTAATTAATATATAATATCTGACAAAATACTAAGATAACAATTTTAAGTAACAATTTCAAGTAGCCGCAAACATCAGGATATCAGCACAAAATAGATGCTAGCAATCACTTTTTTTTTATTGTCACATCCACTTTAATGATTTGACTTGATCAAGCGATGCGAGGAGGGTCGTAAAGTCGTAATGTAGTAAAAGAAAAATAATCTCTGGCGCAGTAGCGAATGGCCCGTTTAAGGTTAATTAATGTCTATCGCTCGAGTCGCAGGTTCGTTGTTCTACCCTAAAGCACTCTTCTTCTTGCAACAGTATAGGTACGAAAAGGGAATTTCGCGTGAACGTATGTGAGCACCGTTAATATCTTTACGCTCCGAGTACTCCATTTATGACAGGGTTCTCGTAAAACTGGGACAAGCAGTGGTTGCCAGTAGACTCGCGGAAAACAATGCATCCACAAACTCTGAGGTGGATCTCGTCGCTGTAATAAAAGAATGAAGAAAGGCACGAAAACTATAGGCACGCCCTCTTGGAGGGTTGGCGTGTTGCCCTTCATCGGCCTGGAGTACGCCGTTGCATTGCTTTGCCATGTTGGTAGCCATGACCGCCTCACACCGAACTAATGGCAGACGCTTCGAAACTGGTACAAGTAAATATTTTCTCAGGCCGGCCAACCTCGATATCTGCCGTTACTACTAAATAAGAATTGTATATATTCATTCTATTTACGCAATCCCAAACGTTATAGCTGAACTTAATTTATTATAGAGAAACTGAAAGATATCGACTATTATTGGATTAATATTGTATTAAGAATTCGTAACAATGTTCATTTAACGGAATTCTTTTCGATTTCTATCGAATTATTTCTTTTTAAACAAGTGTTTGAATAAAATCAATCCGACAGAGCTTAACATATATATTCTTTTTGTTTTTTAAACCAGTATTAAAATTCTGATAAAGATCGAATAAACATGAAATATCAACGGAAATATTTCCATATTTACTCTCCAGTCATCACATATGCCTCCGTTAAGGCTGTTTCTGATATCCATTTGACGTTATTTTATATAGACTGAATACCCATTGTGCACCCGTCGAGCACGAAGGTGATACTGTTGGATGCGTCCAAAAGGTGCCTTTTGATGTACGTCCACTGGACTAAATGTATACGTTATATCGAAGAAAAGTGGCTGTTCAACGAGCGAAAGGTGATTATTCAAGGGACAAAAGTAGACGTTCAAAGTAACAAATAAGTATCGTTTTATGTCTTAATAATATTGGTATGTACATCCAATGGACGTATATTGTATGTCCATTTTACGTACATGAAAATACTGCTATTCAAGGCCAAAAATAAACATACATTACACGTATACGTGTCAAGTCCATACATTTTTCGACATTGCACATTTTGAACAATTTTATCGATTAATTAAAGTAGAGTCCATATTATTATACGTGTCCATTAAACGTCTTATATACTGACAATAGAACTGCGTTTATAGAGTGATTTCCTCGTTACAGATCATTAACATCTAAGTTCAAAATTGATGTTTAATATATAAGACGTTATCCGTTGAAATGAGTATCATATAACTAATCATCCATCCAAGCATACATGCTAGAACGAATTGTGTTGCAATTGAAATAATGAAGATGCATCCCGCAATCTGACATTGCAATAAAGATTTGTAGGTTGACAAATGTTATGATTTATTACAAAAGATATATAGATTGTTTAGAAAATCTATGCTATGCTTGCAAGCATGGTCGTGACCAGGCAGGTGAAAAGGGTAAATATGACTGACAATGTGAAAGGTATAGAGATCACTTATTAGTTGATGTGTGGATTATCTTACAGGGTTCCACGGTATGTCGGAACATGCGAAACAATAGACATCAAGGGCCCTATAATAATTAAGTCAGTTTACCGAAGAAATGTTTCAAATATTTGAAATAGGTCTTCGCTGAAGTGTCACATCATAAATAACAAAAAATCTTAACAAAATTATCAAGAACGTCAGTTTCAGACAAATCCCTGTAATCAGAATAATAATATAGATATTACATCACTTCATATACTCAAACATTACAGACTGTCAATTAAAACATTAATGCTTCCAAGCCTGAACAATTTAAAAAAGAAAGGAATAACAAGCAAATGAATGAAAAACTTAGTATTTTTCTCTGGTCAATTGTGTTCCCTGTCTAATTGCTAAAAAAGATTTTTTATCCATAATTTGGAGTGATACGCACACGGAATTCATCAGAATTATATACAAGCGACGTTCCCGGGGTTTGCAAAGCGTACATTCGTTGGTCACCCTGCTCGCGAAGCATGAAGCAAAAAATGGAGGGGCAACGAAAAAAAATTACGAGCTCACCTTAATCCTGAGCGCCAATGTAACCGCCTCGTATTTCGACTGATCCTTTCGCACTGTTTTTATTTCTTCGTTTCGTTCCAAGTCGACGAACTGTGCGCTTAGGTCGAAACAATTCCGCAAATCGAATTTCTGCCGGACATCCGTTGATCCTTAAACGGATTATTCTTATTGAACGTCTATTCTTTTCTCGGGTAACGGCATCAAAACTAGCCAGAGGTTTCTTGCGGCGTTTGCTGAAACAATAAACACTTTACAATGTTGTATTTTGTAGACTTATTTATTTGATCAATAATAACAGTTGTGAAAGGGTAATTTATATCTATTATTCAAGGTATTTAGTCAATTTAAATTTTTATTTGTTAAGTTGCACTGTTAAATGGAACTGGAAATACGACAGAAAGAATGAACAACACATTTTAGTAGTTATAATTCAATAAATCTAATATCCATATCAATTCATACCAATAAATGGATATGAAATATCCATTTATAAAGAATTTCGTACTATCTCCAGGTCTGACACATTGTCATCGATGTAAACATTTATAAGTAACTCGATGATTACATGTATGATTCGTATTATTATCTTCTTTTTCCTATATATTTTAAAGATATAGACGAACATTTTAAACAATCTTAATTAAGCGTTTATTTTAATTATCAAGAATTTTCAAGAGTTTTTCCTTCCATATCCATGATAGAAACCTGTCCAGTTTTCTGTTACACTGCCCAGTACCCTATACCTCATTTTCTACTAGGGATTACGAATATGACTAAAAAATGCATAATTCTTCATAAAAAATATCAAATAACTCGCAGTTTTCGAATTCACCAAATTCATAAAATTCATCAAATTCATATCCTCTAGTATAAAATAAGAGCAGCTTATTTGGCCATTTTTTCTGGACTCCACTACTTTTAACATAGAAGTTAGATACATAAAAAAACATTTAATTTGTGAGTATTGCAATCCTATAAATGCCAAAATAAATTATCTGTATAACAGATCATGGTTAAATATGAAAACAAATTACAAACGTTTCGACATTATTGTAGGTATACTCTTTAGAATTTATTTATTGTATAGATTTAAAACAATATTAAAATTGCTTCCAGCGAGATATGTCCATACAGTAACGGATAAAAATAAATACCATCATCTGCTCCGGAACCTTACGTTGCGAAACCGAAACAGAAAGCAATTACGTGATTTTTATCAAGTTTTCTTTCTACAAAACTTTTATTGGATAACATTTTAATGTAGTTTAATATTATAACGTCAATTTCAATTTTTAAAAGCAGTGATTACAAAAGAGTCATTTTCGAGCCGATAACTTTTAATTTATTGATCAGTGTCAGAAATAAAAATGTAGCTCCATTTATATCTCTTGAACAATTAATAATAACAATAATAATTAGAAAACTCTTCAATTGATTTGTTCGAGAGTATTTCATACTTAATATAATGATAAATAATTAATAATCTTTAAAAAATTGACTATGTTATATTAATGCACAACCGACGAGATTTAAATTTCAATATGAACTAAAATCTCAAAAAAATCTTGCTACTTAATTTGAATTACCTGTCAAGTGAATTTCTTTTTCTGATTCACGAATTTTAATTGACGAAAACTTTATAAAATTTTGAATGACGAAAATTCATGAAACTATAGAACTCATATATGAGTTCAATTAAGTAAATTTAATTCAGTAAAATATAGGAATGATTATACTCGAATTGGGTTGGCACCGCGACTCTCATATTCTCATAATATACTGAATATCCTATAGTTCATATAAACTGTGTATTGCAAATCCTCAACGTGTTGTTCAGTAAATCAACTGTTTTCAATATTTTTGACAAATAAAAGTTGACGTAAGATTTTGAATTTGACCGAATTGAGTAAGTTAATCAATCTAATTCATGCAATAATAATACTAAAAATTTACAAATGTATATGGCGTGTTTTTCTCACGTTGACCCTTATATCGCTGCTCTGATTTGTGAGTCACGAAGATAACATCGAAAAAACTGAAATCGACTCTATTTCGATAACGATGTACGAAATGTACGACAAACCCTCGCTTCGTCCTTCAGTTACTAAACGCTGAATCTTCATTTACGGGATAACAGGCTAGGCTAGTCTTGGCATGCTTGATTAATGCCCGGGCTATCGTTAGACCTGCTACAAATCAGAATGACCTGCTACAAAGGGGCTGAAATCGTGGGTTGCTAGGTCTTTTTTGTGATATTGTATTTTTTCCACTTAATGCTATAATATGAAGGCCAGAAGAAGAGAATTAACATTTTTTGGAAATATTATATAGGAACGCTTTGTTGTGCACATTTTAAAAGTTACTTTATGCGAACATTGCGAGTCGCATGTTTTATCAGCGATTGTAACCATAAAAATAATACGGCTACATATATAAGAAATAAAAAAAGACCTCGTCGGGGCATTCGAATCGGAACATGAAACGATATAAAAATAAACATGGAACTTGATTTAAAAAAGAAGTATTTCGATCTCGATTTCGACTTCGGCAATATTTGATATATGAAATAATACTCCGAAAGCTTGCGGCGCACGGCGGTTAATCAATTTACATCAATGCGATCCACAGATAAGATATTTAAAAAAGTATCAAAAATGTAGTTTTTTAGTCCAAAATTTGTATTGAATATAACTCTAGCAGAATGTATCTTAATTAAACATAAAATTTCGATTGATATCAAATAAACTTTCCACGTCCCCGGCGAAACCTCTTTCGCCAATTGGCAATTTCTTTCCAAGTCCTTATGTAAATTCTGCTTATATAGCGTTATATAGCAGTATGAATGCGTTCTTCGTAGTATAATTTCAATATTGCCGCTAAGGAGGACTATATTGCGCGGGGTCCCGCTATCGCCTTTTTGGTTTCATCGTGGACAATTTACTAATTGATACCGGCAAAACGGCAAGGAAGGATATATCTTCAAGGCACTCGGAACTCATTGTTCTATATTACTGACTGATAAATTCAAACGACGTCGATGCCGTGCAAGCCCGCTGTCCGTCTTTGTCTTTTCTGGAAAAGGGTTGAGAAAATGGCAAGTAATGAGCAGAAAAAGAAATTTAATCCAATTGGTCTTTGTGAATTATTTTCCCGTAAAATAACGAATTTTCGCGTTTAATATAAAATACGCATATGCACACACACAACCACATGCAACGCGAAAAATTAATTAATATAAAAGTGTTTATGTCGATGTTATCAAATAAGCCATTAATAATTCAATTAGTCAATTTAGTCGATGATTATAATAAACATGAATAAGAGAATTGTAACGTGACAATGGTAATTGATAAAACAATTGGGACGCGGCACGAACAGGCGTATTTACAATAATTCGTAAATGATCAACGTTAATATCGAATCACCTGCAATAAATCTCAACGGCCGATAACTTTCAGTAATAGCGACAGACGATCACTGATATCGCAAGGCCGTATATATTAAGGCAAGTTTTAAAATATTTTATCCGATTTTACAATCATCATTCATATTTCTGCATAACTTTGAAACTCGTTTTTTAAGACTTTGCCTGCAAGAACAGCACTTATGATATTCTGTATTCATATAGAATATTTTGCTTATTTTCATTTCCGTTTGCGTGGTTTTTCAAAAAGAATTTTCATTTTTTTATATCATAGAGAAAAATGTTCTGATCATTTTGAAAATAGCAGTAGAATATGCAGAATAAAGTAAAACATTTCTGAATTATTGAACTCACAGTTTCATGAATTTTCATCATTAAAAATTTTATAAAGTTATCTATATCACGAATTATGGATCTAAACTATTAAATTAATATAAAGGAATGAAAACCTTATAAAACTATCTGACGTATATAAAATGAAGTTCAATTGAAAGGTAATTCAAATTAATTAGCAAGATTTTATTGAGATTTTAGTTCACATTGAAATTTAAATCGTCGGTTGTGATTTAATATAACATAGTGAATTTTTGAAAGATTATTAATTATTTATCATTATATTATAATAAACAACTAAATTGAAAAGTTTTCTAATTATTCTTTTTTTTTATTGTTTAAGAGATGTAAACGGTGCGACATTCTTATTTTTCTGACACAGATCAATAAATTGAAAGTTATGGGTTCGAAAATAACTCTTTCGTAATCAGTGCTTTTAAAAATTAAAATTGACGTTACAATATTAAACAACATTAACATTTTATCCAGTAAAAGTTTTGTAGAAAGAAAACTTGATAAAAATCACGTAATTGCTTTATGTCTCGTTTTCTCACCCTAAGGTCGGAGCAGATGATATTTATTTTTGTCCGTCACTGTATGGACATATTGCTGGAAGCAATTTTAATTTTGTACTGCTACAAATCCTATCGCCTCGACTTGCTCTAATTTTAAATTAAACAATTATGAATCGATATAATTAATTACAAATATAAAAAACAACACGGTTATTGACTGCACCGTACGGTATTAAATGAAAATAAGAATATAATTAACATTAAATTTTCGGCCATAGATTGTGGCCCTCTTCAAAAATCTTCAAAAATAGTGTACATATATATGAATCCGTGAACCGTAACGATCGTTCAACATATCAAGTAACAAAAGAGTTCTTTTGTATATATATAGGGATGACTATACATATACAAAATTTAAGTAGCCATCTATAGTGAATAAACATTATGAACATTTCGATATGAAAATTCGTACTAAGAAATAATTACTTCTTCGTAAAAACACTACTCTGCATATCCGATTAATTGAGTTTTTCAAATCTAATATTACCTGGTTTTCATAAAATAGGCTATATTCGGATTATTGTGTACAATAATGCAGGCCGACCTTCTAACCCAGAAATCAGAAAATACTTTTTCGATGGTTTTTGGTTCGCTGAATCCGAATCCGAGATCCAAATCTCTCAATTAGCTCTGGTTTTCGAGATATCCTAATCTAAATGTGCAAGAACAGCGATTTTTGCCTACATATGGGGTTATGTAGCATCGAATGTCATCTTAAAGTATAAGCTTTGTACTTCCAAATGCCGTTGAGTTTGCTTAAATATCTCTTTTCTTTGCTGAGATATCGCTTTTTGAAATGTTCATGTTTATGGTTTTACTATTATATATCACTAAATTGGATTTTTTACTTGGTAAAAAATACTACAAATATTTGAAAATTAAATTTTTCTTACGTAAAGAACCTGCGTGTTCAGAACCAAAGGTTGAATTTTCAAAATATTTCGATGAAAATTCAACATGTCCGACTAAATTGGCTAAAGTTACGCTACTGTCCGTGCAAATTTTCTTAACTATTTTTTTATTTTAATCGAAAATAGCATCTGTACTTCGGTTCTTTTATCGAGACTCATGGTGATAAAAAATTAATTTCAATAAGAACACCGCAGCCTTTCCTGGCCGGAATTGAGTGATACGGTAAGGGGAAGGCGGATCTTGAGTGAGGGCCAGTTAACCGAAGCCGAACGGGCGAGTGGCACTCTATATGCCCTTGCCTGATTTAACGATACGAGCTATTGGAAAACTTTTAACCATTATAATTCCTTAGTATTTCGGTATATATACATAAATATCATTTTATTTATTGAAATATCTAGTAGGATAATACAAGGTTTATTTTATTTTTTTAAATTGCATAATATAAATAAAAAGTACATAAAACATCAGTTAATTGACTTCGATCTAAGATTTTATTTTTCCAATTTTATCTATTTAACTAAGATCTAAAATGTCTACAAGAATTCCTGGAATAGATAAAAAATTTATGGAACTTTCGATACATAGTCCACTCGTAGGAGTATTAATAAAACGCGTATGAAAATTTTGGGTAAACCTATCGTAATTAATCTAAAATGTCTCTTTATAATGCATGTCGACTTACATTGACCAGATTGGATGAGGTTAAAAAAGATGTAGTCATTGAAACAATGATTTGGGGGAAATCAACGGAACACCAAACAGAACCGTACGTAAAAATTTTGGACAACAAACCTTTTACGTAAGAAAAAAGGGAACTGTTATTAATTTTGAAATATTTTTAGTATTGCCATAAAAAATCCAATTTAGTGATATACGTATCTACTACTGTACACTCGTGAAACATAAAAATAAAAAACATAAAAAATTACTATATTATATATATCCACTAAAATAAACTGCAACTAATATGAAAGAACATGAAGGTATTATTCAATTTCATAGAATATTTCGTGATATTTATCAAATTTCATATAATAACAATGGGCCACATAAAAAGAACAAATAAAATTCATGCGATGACGTAGACACACTGATGAACAAAAAATGCCATAGTACTAAAACTATTCAGTCTGCAATATTTCGATGAAGAGAATAAAATGTAGAAAAAGCACACAAGCATTTCAACAAATTTAAAATACTTTCCCAATATTGAAGGTTTTCGTCTGTACGGCTGCGCCAAATAATAAGTTAAACGCTCGGAATTTAACGATAAAAGTTGTTAATATAGCGTCATCAATGAATGAAAACGTTTCGAATGCCGCTCTCGTACCGACTGCATAAAACTAAATTTCTCTGAAAAAGTCACATCCCCTGTATATATATGCTTATAACGTCCAAAACCTTGTTTCCCCGTGCATGGGATGCATTTTAGGTAAAAGTCACGTTTATATGTCAGATCCGCTCTGGAGTTTCGAGAACACAGATCCGCGAGAACACGTATATATATATATATATATATATATAGATATATCTATATATATATATATATATATATATATTCTGG